>CM072682.1:17724089-17805254 GCA_036884735.1 Huso huso | reverse complement strand
GTATTATCGTTATTATTTAAGTGTAGCTTGTATTATGAATGTAGGTGTGTGGCTGCAGGGCAGGTGGAAGCTCTGCCAGAGCATTGCTGCATGTTGTGTGGGGAATATTGGGTGGCAGGAGGAGTTATAATCCTCCTGCAAACACATGGAATGTGGCTGGACCCTCAATGGAATTAATGTTTAAATGGTTAATTAAGACTCCAGCCATGGGTTTATATATAATAGGTGTTCACGGGTGGTAATAGAAAAATAGTGATGGTGAGAATTCATGTTGATGAAGGCGAGGGTTTTGTGTGGTGAATATATGTAGCACCTAGCCTATTGATTACACTACGCCACCCCTAATTATCCCAGGAGTAAGGGGAACTCTGAATTAACAGGTCTAATGTGATCACACCCCAAGATAAGTCCATTCCAAATGAATGAAAGAATAAAAAAGGAATGGCAACGACATGTAGTGTAATACCCCGCCCCACATAGGCAGGGCAAGCATTTATTAAAAGAAACAAATTAAGAGAAATAAAATATTTGCTTTATAATACAAGTGTCTTTTTCTAACTAACAACAATTTCTATGCTACCAGGTAAGTCTCAGAAAAGGCGAGAATAAAATGGACAAGCCACGACAACAGCCCCCTCTCAAATGGCACTGCGCCTGGGAAGAAAAGGTGCTCAAAAAAAGAACAAATACCAAATAAGTGCTTAAACAAATAACCAAACAAAATGAATTACAATCAAAAAAATATAACAAAGTGCCAACAAATTTTAAGTGTGTGCAAATTGTAACTCAGCAAAAACACCAGGAGGCAGTGTGACCTAGAGAGGAAGGGCTGAATACCGGCACCCACGCCTTAGTTCAGATTTCCTACCCATAGTACTTCATACTATATGTAACGTTTGTTTCTTTATCACATTAGATTACACTTAAATTTGTTGGTAAACAGACATTTAAAAACACTAGCAAAATATAGTCGTTTTCTGTTTTTTTTAGTAAACACACCAGATCAAGCTAAATTAATTTAAAACAAGCAAAAAGTAACAAGAGCAAAAAGCAAGAAAAAAACAAGTTATCTGTAATAGAAACAAAAGTGGCTCCTATAGAAAAAGAAACAAAAAGTATGCGTGACCACTAAACATATTTGACAGGTAACTTAATTACTAAGTTGAATACATTAAAACAAGTAAACTGCCTAAAGTAGAAAAAGCTAAAAAATACATTCCCTCGGGTGAACCAAAATAGGCAAACGATCTTCTTCCCACTTGTTCACCTTACTAAATACCCATAAAACAAATAAAAAGCATTTTAGATGAGGGAAACCAGCACAAAAGAAACAAAAAAGTAATAGCGAGAGCACCACCTTTCTTCTTCTTCTTCTTCTTCTTCTTCTTCTTCTTATTAGCAGCAGCAGCGGTCTTACTTCACTGATTGAAATTAATTAGGTGTTATATAGGGTGTGCAGATTGCCACACCCTATATAACCTGATATATATATATTATGGGGTTTAGGGCGTATTGTGTTTTTGCCCATGGTATTAGCACATTTAAACCTGCAGCTTTGTGTTTGAGTCTCTTCCTGGTAGAAACAGCTGCCAGTGACGCTATCCTGTCACAGTGGGACAATGTTATTAAAATAGCAATGCCTCCCATGTCATCACACTTGTTTAGTGACAACTGTATGGGCACCTCACTCTGAACAAATATATTTGTCCCACAGAAACAAACATGATTTCTGCTGTGAGACTGGCAAGGATTTCATGAAGTCTTTTCTATACCGCAGTGTATCTTGCGACTGAGTGTTTTAAGTTATAACCCCAGAAAGTTTCTTTAGTGTACTGTGTACTGCATCCTGAGCTGTGTTCTCTCTCCTCAGACCCCACCCCGCCTGTGAGTACTGCTGGCAAAGCCTCTTCATACAGACAGCCTGCACTGACCTCCTCATCCTGTGCTGTCTCTTACTGGCTGCCATCATCTCCCGCTGTTCATCGTGAGTATTCACACACTGCTGTTTGTTAGCAGGGTTTCAAATCGCTTATGGGTATTCTCTAACTTAATCATCACCTCACAATGGGACCATTTCACAAACAACTGATTAAAAGTTGATTAATTCAATAAAGTTTGACATTCAGTTTTATTCTCCTTTTGTTGATTCAATATTTTAAAGTCCATGAAACTGCTCTAAACTGATGTTGGCTTCTTCAATGAAACTCAAGGAAAGTGTCATGAATATCAAACTTGTATTCACATAAATGGACTTGTGAAAAGAGCATTCAGATACCAGTTTCCCATGACCAAAACTATAATTCACACTTGTCTGTTTGTTTGTTTTTCTTAGATTTCAAAACTAAAGACCCTGAGAAATACACCAGCCTGTCCACAAATTATTCATCATTACTGAGTCAGCTCCAGGACTTGAGCAGTGACTACAGCAACCTCAACTAGATTCATTCTGAGCTGCAGAGTAACTATAGCAAGCTCTCTGGATCTCACTCTGAGCTGAAAGAGTAACTATAGCAGACTCAAAAAGAAAATTCAGCATTGAAAAAGAACAATACTGAGCTTTCTGTGAAGTCATCAATCTTGGATAAATACTGTCCTCTCAAAGAAGACTTTCAAAGGGTGAGTTGTGAATTTATACAATCCCATCATCATCAACAGACTGGATGAGAGAGAGAGAGAGAGAGAGAGAGAGAGAGAGAGAGAGAGAGAGAGAATTTTTAAAAACCTTTTATTGAAAAACACTAAAAAAAAAATTGTTTACAGAAACAGAAAAAAAACTTTCAACACCATAAAACAGCAGCAACAATGACTAAAACACAGACGGCAGCAACAGTGATAGATCTTTTTAAAAATTTAAATGAAATTGCCATCTTCACCCACCCCACACACCCCTCCTCAATGCACCACCGCATCTTGAACCATACTGTAATAAAATAAATCAGCTTTTATTCTGGTTGTAACCAGGACTCTAAAACACACAAAGCATCATCTATACCAGTGCAGGACATTCTGTTCTTGTGGGATTTCTAAATGGTTAGCTTTGCTTGACATTGAAGAAAGTTGACCAGGGCACACAGATAGCGGCATTTGTAAGAATACGTAATACTAAAATGAACAGCGCTTTTAGTAAAAGCACCCCGAGGTTCTGGCCAGCAGGCCGGAGTCGTGGGCAGTCTGTGAAACACTGTTTCCACGGGCGGGCAGAAGAGGCACTGCTCCCCCACACCTGGGCCAACTCGACTCAGCTAGCGATTCGTGGACATGATGCCAGCAGGACGCACCACTGCAGGTACAGCACTGCTGGCCTCAACCAGTGGTTTCCATTCCAAAGAAATTCTGGACCTGCTCCAGCAGCCTTGGGGGAGGGTTCAGACACAGCATGGATGCCACCAAGTTATTAATCACAAGGACCTCCTCCTGAAGGGCAGGCAGTTCAGCAGCCATTACCAGCTCTGTAATCTCCCTGCCACCTTCACCAAAACACTCTCCCAGTTCTTCCCAGCCAGCCTTCCCAGCCAGCCCCTGCCAGGAATGCCCCACTCTTGGCCCAGTTCACCCGCGCTGAGGAAGCTCTTTTTAAAGCACCACATGGGACTCCAGCACCATCACGTCTCTATCAGTGGTCACAGAAAACATTAAGCTCATCGGCGTACGCTGAGAGACAGACAAGCTGGGCGGAGGGGAGGGCAGGCATGGCCAAGCCAGCAAGACGCCCCTCAGCCGGGTGTAGCAGCGGGTTCAATGGCTAGCGAGCAGAGCATCCCCGACAGAGAGCAGCCCTGTCTGATCCCTCTCCCACTGGGAAAGGCTGGCTTAGACTGCTATTAATCTTAAAGCTAAAATATCAGAGTATACAATTTTGATGTAAGACATAAAACAGGACCGATACCAAACACCTCCAGGGTGCGGAATAAAAAGCCATGGTCCACCCTGTCGAAAGCCTTCTCCTGGTCAAGTGACATCAGCCCAAAATCTAGCGCCCCTGCACACAGTACGCCTGGTCTCTGTGCACCATGGCGCCAAGCATTCTCCAAGACGGCTGGCCAGAGCTTTGAAAGGAATTTTATAATCGCAGCACAACGCCACATAGGGCACCAGTTCTTCGGCTCAGAGAGGCCTCCTTTTGGGTAACAAAGTCAGTACTGCCCCAAGGCAGCTCAGGGGTAGCTCTCCCTCCACCACACACCCTTCAGCACCTGTGCAGATCACTTCCAGACATTTCCAGAAGCGTTTATAAACCCAGCCGAAGCCCGTCCAGCCCAGGTTTTGTGTTGTTGAGAACTGTGACGGCGGCGGTGAGCTCCCAAATGAGACAGGCGTGTCCAGTCCGCAGCGCCCCTCACTCAGGATATGGAGACCCTTCAATAGCCACTCCGCTCTACTCCTGGTCGCACTTCTCAGCCTGATACAGCTCGGAGTAAAAGTCCACTGCGGCCCTACGAAGCTCCACAGGGCTGGAGACCTCTCTCCCCCGGGCAGCCTCAGTAACAGCATCTGCTTGTGTTCAGATACCTTCTTCTCCAAGCTGAAGAAGGCTGTGGGTGTCCATGTCTCTTAGTTCAATGAATCTTGCTCACCAGTGACCCCTTAATCAGGAGCTGTTTCCTCTTCAGGCTGCAATATATTCCCTCCATGCTCTGGCCACCCAGCTCTCTCAATCTCTAAAATATCAATCTCTAACTGGCTGACCGCTGCATTCATTTGTCTAGTGACGTTCTGGTATATTACTGGCAGAAAATCTTAATTTGAGTTTTCCCCACATCCCACCACTGCCTCAAACTGGAGAAACGCCTCTTCTCTCTTCTCCAGTTGTCCCAGAACATTGTAAAAATATCTGTGAACTGAGTGTCTTGTAATAGTTTAATATTAAAGTGCCAGTAAGATTTAGTGCGCTGTGCGGTGGGGGTAAGAAGAAAACTGGTGATGAAGTGATGATCAGACAGGGACGTGGGGTGAATACTGCTGTTAATGATTCTATTGAGGCGGTGCTTTTGAGTGTATACACGGTCCAGCCGTGCTCCAGATATTTGACCATTACTTATTTTAATCCAAGCGTACTGTTTAGAGGTGTTGTGCAATTTCCTCCAGACGTCAGCTAGATTGAATATTGTCAGCATGCCAGCCAGCTCTCTGACGGATTGGGGATTGGGTTCATCATGATTTCTGTCTAAATTAAAATCTAAAGTACAATTCAAATCCACACCCGCCAGTATAAAATGTTCTGGATCACAGTTTCCTAAAATCTGAATAAGACTTTTAAAAATAAAATCTGTTCTCCCCAAATTAGAGCATAAATACTACAAAGATCAATAAAACCACCATTTAATTTCATTTAAACATTTAAAGCCTCCCTTGCACGACCTCCTCCACAGACAATCTCTGCTCCCAGCCCCGTGAAAATAAAACTACCAATTCAGCACTAACGTTGGAGCCGTGACTTAAAATCACCTTCCCTTCCACTCTGATAGCCAGTGTGCTTCATTACTGCTGTCAGAGTGAGCCTTTGCAAAATACAATCCGCCTTTTTTGACTCATGGGCAGTGTCTTTTGTTTGTAGTTTTATTACTGTGTTTTTATTTTCCTTTTTCTTTCACCTTTGTTTTCATTTTTATTTCTCAGCACCTGCGCATGCTGCCTGATACAAGTGCAACTGCTTTACCATCGTTGGTATTGGAGATAGAAGAACCCCCCCCCCATTTACTCATCTGTCCCAATACTAGTTGGAGTGAGATGTAGTATCCTTGTGATAAAATCATGCTCATGCTAATGCTGAGAATCTAGCCCTGTGTTGTAGGTGCAGCCCCTTCAGATCTCCAGGCGTTTGTTTAACATGCACTGCTTCTTTCTCTCATTGTGCAGAGCGGGGTTGTTGTCCAGAGAAGTGGATGCAGTTCAATGGAAAGTGCTACTACTTCTCACCTGATACATTGGACTGGCACTCTAGCCGGGCTAGCTGTGTGTCAATGGGAGCAGACCTGGTGATTATAGAGAGCGAGGCAGAGCAGGTACAGTATTGCAAACATTCAAGTTTAAGAATAATTTTGCAGAAAACAAACTGGCAGGAAAAATTGCTTTTCATGTATTTCTTAATTTCCTTTCCTTTAAGTACAGTAAGGGTATCTTTCTTTAAAGAGACACCCCTCTTTGCCTCAAGATGTTACAGCTCCCTTGTAACTAATAGTAATCAGAGAATGCTAAAACGGATTCTTACTGGATTGGCCGATGGACGCTGTTACTGAAGGAGTCTGGCTCTGGGTGGATGGCACTCGTCTCAATGACAAGGCACAGCAAGAGCTTCAATCTCATTCTGAAATCACTGCTGAGGATTAAAAGGATATAGCAGCAAACAACCTAGTCATTTTCTACTGACATTGTGTGATATTGGCTGGCATTGCTCCTCCTCTTTCATATTCTGGGCCACAAGGACACATGGTGGTAAAGAGCCTGATGACTATAAGGGAGAGAACCCGTCTGGTGAAGACTGTGCACAACTACGACCAAAGAGCAATTCCCATGAGACCTGGTTCGACGTCTCATGCAACAAACTAAATAAAAGGATTTGTGAAACTAAGGCAATGATAGTCTAAAACAGGATGTGACAGGTTGGCGAGTGACGACGTCCCCAGAGCAGAAAAGCTGACACAGACAGGCAGGTACTGGGTGAAAACGCTGGTGCGCGCGTATTTATTTAAAAATAAATTAAACAAAAACAACTCGGAGCATAAATAAATATTTAAAACAAAACAAAACGATACCTAGGTCAGGCTGGGCAGTCGCCTTCACTGATCCTGTAGTAGTCGAGTTTTATTTTTACTTTCGATTTTGTCCTGTCTCACTCTCGTTCCTCCTCTCAAAAACCCACCCTGAACACAGAAACAGACAGGTTCATACTGAGGCCATCTCCGAATCAACACCCAATTAATTAATTTGGAGGCAGACACATTTTGCTCGAGAGTTTTAGTTTGCACGGCAGTCAATTTGTCAATCACTGACTGCTGACCACGCATTCTCATGAGCTGTCTGTCAGAGGCGAGCTGTTAACACCGCCTGTACCAGACCACATTCAAACCAATAATAAACAAAACATTCGTCTTTTAAATAAAGCTGTAGCGGAGGGACTAGAATTGTACGCACCTGTAGATAATTGAGTGATAATGACGGCTAGTCAATGAACAGTCTAGGACTAAATAAAAGCCACCACTGCAGCTGTGTGGATAAGCTTTCTTTTGGGTCGATGTGTTTTTATTTGGATGTAGCCGTTATTGTAGTTACTGAACAGGACAGACGTGGAATGGTGTGTCTTATATAGCCGTGTCTGCCTGGAGGTAAGGTTTTATTTTAAATTGATATTTTGTTGGCATTTGATTGTAAGTGGTTGATACTAATTTTCTTTTATATTTGTTTTTTGTAGGTTTTTAGTGTCATTCACCGTTTCTTTTCTATTGTGATTGTTTTTGGTGTGTGTGCATCGTTTTGTTTTTTTCTAGTTTTACTATTGGTTTATATAAGGCCACTGTTTCCGCGTGTGAGATCGCCCAGTTTTGGTTATTTACTACAGTTAGAACTTGTTCTGAAGGGTTTATCTTAATAACAGTAGTTGGCCACGATAGTTGAGTGGCTTAGGAAACGGTGCCTTTTTTTTCTAGTTTGTTTTTGTGTGTATGCTGGGTGTGTAGTACATTTCTTGGCAGTATAACGTCATTATCAGCTGCTATTTAAAATCCACGCAAATCAGTATTTTTCTATTTCCTTTGGCTCCCGGTGGTCCTTTGCAGTACTTTGCGTTCCCGGGATCACCATAGTGTGTGTGTGATTTGATTTTGTTATTTACTTGGAGTACGATAGTATTGATTGTGTTTTTTATTATGTTGATGCACTGAAATTGATTGGTTTATTATTTTTCACTGATTTTGTGTTCTTGTGTGGTTTTGTTTCTTTATTTAGGATTCCCGGGCGCTACTGCTGTCAAGGGCGCCGGGACCATTTTGATTTGTACCATTGTATTACTCTGTGTTTTCTTGCTATTATTTACGACCTCTCTTTTCTAGTGGACATAAGCAGTACTACCAGTGCCTGGCTACAACAATCATTGTCTTCTGTCCTTTTTAATTCTTAATATTTATTAATAAAATCAATTTTTGTACTTTAATACCTGCCTCCTTGGTGTTCATTTAATTGAAGGGATTTGAGTGGGGAACTTAACCTTCTGGGAGTTTGCTTTTTCTATTAAGCTGATTTGGTTTAATTAGTATTTTGATATTGGTATATCGGAGCTTCTCTTGCTCCTGGTAAATTTAAGAGGTGATGTAGTCAAACCTTACTGTTGCAATAGTAACTAAGCTGCCCCAGTGCCACAAACACAAAATCCCTTTTGCCAGCATTCACCCGTGCTACATAAACACAACCCAATACATGATTTCCAGGCAGGGCTTTGCCCCGCCCCCTCTAACAATGTTCAGGGCTTCTCCTCCCCTGCCACAGGACAATCAGGAAAAAAGAAACTAACAACACTGAAGCACAAAGAGAGACGAGAAAGAATAGAAGAAACTCAGTTCAGATAGACAAGCATGCAGGTCATCCCCCAACATTACCATATTAACCGTTTGATTCCCACATTATGAAAAAGCAGAGATAACAATGAGCTGGTGGTGGTTTGTACTGAATGAAGTCTGGCCTTGAGAACAGAATTGCATTGTTTCTTCAGAAACAGAACAAACATTAAGAATCTCACAATCCAGACATTTCAATACTGTATCAGAGGGCTCTGCTCTGAGCTACAATAGAGCAACCCACTGAAACAACTACTTCAGCGGATTAGTATTATCATTTTATATCCCTGCACTAATACTCATTATAAAAGTGCACCCTGGTAAATGTACAGTCATTTTGCAGTTTCCTGTGCTTTAGCAGGCTTGTGCTGGTTAGCCATTGTTTTTACAACACTTTACAATACAGATCTGTGCTTCACCTGCTCGCCTTTGCTTTACCATGATTGTGCTGTGCTTTAAACATGCTTTATATTGTGCTGTGCTTTTACCCTGGTATACCACACACTTTTACAAGGGAGACAATGATCCTTTTTATAGATCTTGAATATTGTGGCTCACTCCATTCTGACTACAGCTCCCATCATCCCTCACTGGTACTGCTGGGGCAGAGCATGATGGGAGCTGTAGGCACTGTACTGAATATGCAGCCTTCTGTTTTTCCCCATATTTAAGGTTGTTACCTCACAAGCCTGTATTGATAAAATGTGCATTATAGGTTTTTCTTGTAAAATGTTATCCGTGTGAAAAACACCGAAGATGTAAACACATGAGAAGTTCCTGTTAGCTCTTTCCTTTGTTTCCATTTGTGTTTTTCTTCCCTGAGCTGAAGCAGAGCTCCCTGTATATACAACGTTCCTATCATACCCTCCTGAATGGCTGGCTGTCTGTTTAGTTTACAAGCCAGAAAGCTTGCATTGTTACTGATAAAGCAGAGTGCAACACAAAAGGTCAAACTCTGGAAGAATGTGATAAATATTCAGCCAGATTGTGGAGTCAAATTGAACAAGATTATGAGATGCAGGTTTCAGTGCAATGTCTTACTAGTACAATATTCTTCAGCAGGTTGATTAAACTATTGCTTTGTATATTATATGAGTTAATTATTTTTTATTGTATTTTTATTTAACTCTGTAGACCCATCTGCACTGTATTTTGTAGGGGTTCAGCCTGGCTGTGCTGTGTGCTCTCCAATGGGTGCTGTTCCTGCAGTCAGCCTGGCTGTGCGCTCTCCAATGGGTGCTGTCCCTGCAGTCAGCCTGGCTGTGTGTTCTCCAATGGGTGCTGTCCCTGCAGTCAGCCTGGCTGTGTGTTCTCCAATGGGTGCTGTCCTGCAGTCAGCCTGGCTGTGTGTTCTCCAATGGGTGCTGTCCCTGCAGTCAGCCTGGCTGTGTGTTCTCCAATGGGTGCTGTCCCTGCAGTCAGCCTGGCTGTGCTGTGTGCTCTCCAATGGGTGCTGTCCCTGCTGAAAATCCCAGCCACTGCTGGTAAGCAGCTCAGATTTGGGAATCGAAATAAATATTACTGGGCACCCAGCTGGTACATACAATCCCAGAGGGTTTATAGCATATAGTCGTGGAGTACAGTGCTACAGACAACAAACAGTTCAAACCAGAACTCCCAGTATTACATTTAAATGAACCAGTTTAACCAGCTCCTCAACCAGCACCTAGTCTCCTGAACCAGCACGACCAGCTGCAAACCAGTAAGATACACCAGCTCTGACCACACCTGCTGTGGCTTACCTGGCCTGTGGTGCGAAATGCTGCTCAGATAAACTGTCACCTCTCTCTGGCAGCACTGAACCTCTTTTAGAATAAGAGGACACTGCAGCATGAACCTCCATGGAGTACTGCAGCTGTTCCAGGTAGGAGGGGCGTGGGTCGCCACGGCCTCCTCATGAGTGAATAACCACAGCACTCTAATGCTCATGGAGCATTCTGTTTATTTAGTCTGGGGTGACGTGGACCAAAGACCTGGATGTTTCCACCCCAGTAGTGTTACAGCACTAAAGAACTGAACATTAAACATACAGGCAAAGACTAATCACACACACACACTCATACAGAGTCAGAACAACATAGCCTTAAATAAGACTACGTGCACAAACGGATACACTAGGGTACCAACAATACATTAAACACGAAGACAGACAGTATAAACATTGCAGTAGACACACACAGACAGACTGTCACACACTCACCTTGTGATTCAGTGCTTCCTGGGTCACCTGTTTCAGCTTCTATTTCACTTCCTGTGAAACACTGATTAAACTAATGATGGTACCAGCTGAAACATACATCAGCTTGACTTAGTTTTACCAAAGAATTCAGAACTGGGCAGACACATGGCAAATTACATTTAAATAGAGAAAAGTACTGCATGCAGGCAATAAAAATGTGCATTATAAATATCATATGGGAGATACTGAAATTGAAGAAGGGATCTATGAAAAAGACCTAGGAGTTTATGTTGACTCAGAAATGTCTTCATCTAGACAATGGGGGAAGCTATAAAAAAAAAAGCCAACAAGATGCTCAGATATATTGTGAGAAATGTTGAATTGAACTCAAGGGAAGTAATGTTAAACTTTACAATGCATTAGTAAGACCTCATCTAGTATAGTGTGTTCAGTTCTGGTCCCCTCTTTACAAAAAGGATATTTCTGCTCCAGAAAGAGTGCAAGAAGCTGCTTGATGAGATTCTGGGATCAATAAGCTACGAACAACCAAACAAGCAAGATGGACTGAATGGCCTCCTCTCGTTTGTAAACTTTCTTATGTTTCTTATGTTTCTAATCCACCATTACATGGCATGAGAACTGTGACAGGCTGGCTGCAGAGAGGAACTCAGACCAGAGAGAGAAACACACAGACAGACGGTGGTGATGAGAAGCTGAGTGCAAATGGTAGCACTCAGCGTTTATTAACAAAGTAAAAGGTTTAAACAGAACACAAAACAGGACACGGCACTTCACGCCAAAATAAAGAGCCAAACAAAACGGACTATACAGTAAACAGACAGTGCACGGACAGACACACAAACAAACACGGTAAGTTTTAAATAAACAAGTATCGTGCTGGTCCTACCAGCACGTAATAGCAATTGTTATCTTTTTATTTAACTAGTTCTCCTCTCTCTCCCGTTCACTACTCACCGAACACCCAATCCCGATTGAGTGAAAACATGCTGCTTTTATGCAGTTGTACCGAGAGTCGATTGCTAGTCAATCATTCAATTGGAATCTCGGTACAATTGCACGTGAATTAATTAAGTGTACTCCCGTGACCACACATTACATTTTAACCAGCACGTGAAAGTGATCTGTGCCATCCTCGTGCCTAAATACAAATCAACATTTTTAAATACACGTGAAACACAGACCCGTCTATATCCCGTGTACCATATAGACCAACATTTACACGCAACACGTAACATACAACATATAACACACACTACGCACAAGGGCGTGGCCACATTGCCGCAGAACTCAATTGACAATACAGTGCAATATCATAGGACAACACTAGATGGCAATAGAATTCCATTCACAATGCAGTACAACCCAGCCAAAAATACTCAATCACCGATACTCATGTAAAACCAAGACATTTATCTACCTGCTAAAAATACTAAAACAAACTTAAGTTAAATAACAAAAGCTTACAGACTAGATGTCTATTTCGATGTCTTTAATTGAACACACTCGAAATACTCTAAGTGAAACATTTGTCACTGAATTTATTATGTCTATTTTATTTATTTCTAAATTTGATTCAAATATTACAATCCAACACTACCCAATTTAAGCCATTCTGTATAATTATTCATATAACACCAAAAAGATACAAGGCCTAGAGAATGTAGTGCAATAGCTCAGCCCAGACACTAGGTGGTGGTGAGCCAGTCATCCCTCACCTCTTGCAGGGACTCTGGGGTGGTGATGTCCTGGTCTTTGCTCCAGATTCTCCTCCACCGCCGTCACAAACCGCATCTCAGCCAGGCTTCCTGCCAGCACAGGAAGTGAGGTCAGCGCTGCTGAGCGACACTGTCTCCACTTAACATGGTCAGCTCCAGGAGTGCGCGAGGCATGGAACACTCGCTTTAACAAATCTGTTACTTTAAAAAGCTTTCCATCTCCTAACTTCAACGTATTGAATTACTTACCTGTTTAATATCCTAGAATGTGTGTCCTCAATGATTCTCTATTGCTGTTTCCACTTTGATCATTATTTACAAGGGTTACTAAACTAAAGCCCTTTTCTTTTTTAACCACTGCTTCTGAAAAGACTCCCAATACAAGCTGAACTATATATTTTGCCCCTCCACTTTTTTTGCTCAGTATACAGCTACGGCCAAAAGTGTTGCATCAGCCTTTAGAATGAACACATTTTGCTTCATAAAATCAAATAAAACCTGCTGAATAATGTTATGTTAACATATTGAATTACAAACCGTTTGGTAGTTTTCCATATACTTAAAAAACTGACAAATTGAAAATGCAACATTTCAAATCTAACATGACACACTGTGCAACTATTATGGATTCCGGTACTGTTTTACAATATCATTTTGCAGTTTCTTTAATTATATGATTTTAAATAAAATATCTAAATTATGTTCATATAGTTTTGTTTTTTTAATTCTGTCTCAATTAAAACATTCTCGGTGATGCTAAACTTTTGGCCAGAGCTGTATACACACTATTCTATGTTTTGTTATGATTTTGCCTTTAACGGTTTAAAATGAAATAACAAATTGAAAAGGCATTCAGAGGATGCCAGAAGGGCCACATTGATAGAAAACTAAATAAACGCACCCGACACAAACATTTTCTAGCTGTAAACTTCAATAACAATCTTTAACTGCAATACAGACAGTGGCACCACAACAGTGGCTCTGTATTATACTGAGGAGCAATGCTAACAGGTATAGGGCAGCTACAATGGGATGAGGCTGCTATTGGTAGAATGCAGCACAAACCAGCAGTGTAGTTGCCCCCTTTTTTGCACCCATGTGTGATGCTGAACTGTGCTTTGCTTTTTGCAAAGGCTGGCTATGTTAAGTTGTGCAGAACAGGAAGTTTTTATTTAGCCCCCTGAGCTTTTGAACTTCCTCAATCCACAGAGCATCATTTCAGAGAAACAGCGTCTTGGTCAGAGCTGTGTTAGTTACATTTTAATATAGCTGAACAGTGCTGAATGGGGAAGACAACACACCTCTGAGTACAACGTGAGAACATGACACTCTACACTGTAGTGCACTGCATTCACACCTGGTGACACACATTGTTTTGTGGCACAGTGCAGAGCAATAAAATCCTGATGCACAATCTACACTGTATGTATACATTGTTTTTATTTATTCATTTAAATGTTAAGCACACAGTGATAATCTGCAGCTCACCCTGGTTCACCACACAGTCCTTCCCCGTCACCTCCAGGCTTGTAGAAGAAAGCACCAAACCAAACCAAGGGCAGGCTCTCTAGCCCCTTCTTAAAGGCAGGACACCAGGGTTAATTGATGATCAATTCTTCAATTGACACCTGGCCACCTGCTGCACATTCCTTTCCATTAGGCAGGAAGGGGAGTTTACCCTCCCGAACCCTGCCATATCCAAAGCTAAACATTTATGTGCAAGTTAAACAAACCCATATTCTTTACAGGGGCAGGCCTGCCACATTCATTTAAATGTTTCAATGTGAATTCCTGTGCCACTTCGTTCTGAACTGAAGGCTCCAGTCCCAGTGTTCAGAAAGTGAAAAGACTGGAACCCAGGCCTCCTCCAGAGGAAGGTGAAAGGCATGAATGAGAGGCTGCTGAACTAGCCCGATGTCTGTCCATTTGAAAGAGTCAGAGGCACTGGTCCCAGTTCACTTGCTGTATGGTATATCAGGTACTGGAAAGACAATGAGCCAGACAACGCATTGTGTTCTCTTAATGGTAAACGGCATTCTAATGCAGACTGTGCTGTCATCGATTACAGAGCAGCTTCCCTGCAGAGCTGGGGTGATACACTGTGCTCTGTGCCAGTCAGAAGGGTTTGTGAAACTATCTCAGCGATCCCCGCTGGTTCAATATTCTCTACACCTGGTTACCCTCGTGCTGCAGACAGGCTGCCACTGAAATACAAACAGACTGACACATTCACAGCCCTTCTTGTAGCAGCTCAGCATCGCTAGACCCCAAACAGGACTGAAAACACCCTGATTCAGAATATCAAACCTACAGTGCAGCCCCCTCCACGGCTATCAATACACAATCAGAGCTACAAGATCCGAGTCATGAAAGAGAAAGAAAGCAGATCACCACGACCTTCATCCACCGAATACACAGGGACTAATGGAACTGAGGCATATGAAGAGAAACAGCAACTCCACACACACAGATTGTGATCATCTCAATAAATTGTGCTAAAGAATGTCCTGACCAAGTTTCATTACTGTTAGAGGAGTTGTTCCCACCCCCACCCCTATACAGTTATTCCACTCTCAGCTGCTGTTCACATGAACAATCACAGACCCGACGCTGCGCTTTACGGGAACAGTTCTGTGATCGTCCTTTTGCGTGCTAGTACTAGCACCGCCATGCAGATCCAGCGTGCCTAACAACGAACATTATCAGAACACAACCAACCAATCACAGAACACACACACACACACACACACGCAGTCCAGTTGCCACGCGCCCCTGCTCGCGCCAGTTCTGACAGGTCTCACCTGTCAGTCTCACGCGCAGGAACACCCAGAGTGTGAGCGGAACAGAGCGAGCCAGTTATATGGAGCGAGAGCGGAGCGGGGTAGTTGTATATGGAGCGGGAGCGGAGCGGGGTAGTTGTATATGGAGCGGGGTAGTTGTATATGGAACGGGAGCGGAACGGGGTAGTTGTATATGGAGCGGGAGTGGACCGGGGTAGTTGTATATGGAGCGGGGTAGTTGTATATGGAGCGGGGTAATTGTATATGGAGCGGGAGCGGAGCGGGGTAGTTGTATATGGAGCGGGAGCGGAGCGGGGTAGTTGTATATGAAGCGGGGTAGTTGTATATGCAGCGGGGGAGGTGCTGCAGTGTACATTTCCGGCCCGCTCCTTTACAGCACTGAGAGGAGCTGAGCACGGTTTTATTTTTCTTAAATATATGTTCTGCCATGGCGTTTGCACAGTTATAGAAAAGGGTGACAAATACAGATGCAGTCACTGTACAGTATTTTCCATCATGCCTGTGCAGGGTAACCACTCATTTTCCAGTTTCAAGCCACAATTAGGCACTTTTGTGTTTTGCAGACTTGAGAATTGCATTTTTTTTTTTAAAAAAAAGCTTTTATTTTTCTTTTATATTCAATGTGATTCACGTGGCACTTTATAATTCATTATGATATATATTCCCGATTGTGGAGCTGCATTTGTGCCATATAAAAATGTGAGAAACGTCATCCGTGCCGTCTGTCTGCGGTTATACAGTTCCGCGGTTATGCACCATACAGCGCTGTGAACACGGTTTATATTTTCTGCACTCTTAAGCCCTCCGCACACAACCCGACTCAAGCCGTCCCGACTCATCTAATCTCAACTGGCCGTACAGAGTTTGGATGAATCGTATCAGTGTGCGTGCCCTTAAAACCAAGATTATGCAGATTTCAGTCGGGATGTCTTCAGATTTGAAGATTGAACATGTTGAATCTTTCTCAGACGCAGTTTCGTTCAGATGTGATCAGTCTGTCTGTGTGCGGCGGTTGCCGACTGAGACCGATTAGTCAACCAATGGTGAAGCAGGTTTAAGTGACGTAGCTTGTCATGTAACTTGTCATACAAGATGGGGGAGTATTGACAGCTTTAGTTCCACAGGTAAAAATACATTAGTCTTGAATTGCTCTGAGTATCCTGAATTAAAAAATACCAGATATGTGCACATTTGAATAGTTTTTTTTAGGCGTTTATTAATCAAAGGTAAATTATCAATTCACCTTTTTATTATCAATCTACTGGCAGCCTATATTTTCTTACTTTACTAAAACAGAACAGAACATAACATAAGAACAAGAAAGTTTACTGAAAGTTTACGAAGTAACCTGTGTGTCGGTCTCCAAAAGGTCACAAATCACAAGCCCCTAGATCCACACGCTGAGAAAAAAAAAACGCTGTATCACACTATACAAAAAGTCAAACACCGCCTGAAACGTTTGCATGGTGTAAATGGTCAATTAATTAATAGGCTAGAGCTTCTTTTGGTTTCCTCGCGGCGCTGTCTCCGCCGTCTAATCAGCACACGATGCCATACATAATATGAGGGTCGCTATGTTGGGCTAAGCTAATAAAAAAATGTGTACAGGGCAGTATTGATTAAATCTGCATACATAGTAATCACCAGTATCTAGTCGTGGTCCGTCTGATTCAGTCGGAGCAGTGTGCGACACCCAGTCGGGAAAACGATAGGTTGCGGAAGCAACCCTGGTTCCCTGAAAGAGAAAATAACCATCAAGGTATGGGACATTGCCGTCAGGCAGTAGGGATTGGCTGAGCTTTATGTCAAAGCTGCCGATAGGCAGAGACACTTCCTCTTTGCCCTTCAGGCCGTGAAGGCTTCCAGGCCCTGAAGGCTTCCAGAGCGATCATGTTGATGGTTATTTTCTCTTTCGGGAACCGGGTTGCATCCGCAACCTATCGCCTCTTTCAAGTCGAAAATAACCATCAAGGTATGGGAACAGAGTACCCAAGCCGTCGCGAGGGAGGATTCTCGGCAGTAGGACAGACTTACGTCATAACGCAACTCCGTAGGCAGTACATCTACGCACATGCGGAGCTGCGCCTCAGCGTCTATGCTCGCAATGACACCTGTCCTAAGGTGAAATAGTCACACCATATTGTCAACCACTCTACACGTCCGCAACCTGAGGCGTCATAGAGTGTAACACAGATGCTCCAAATGACGGAGCGGAGGATTCCAGTACATTCAACCGGTAGAACCTCGTAAAAGTATGCAGTGTAACCCAACTGGCTGCAGCGCAAATGTCAGACATCGGCACCCCTCTAAAGAGGGCCCAGGATGTTGCCATACCCCTAGTGGAATGTGCCTTCAACTGCCCTGGTGGCGGAAGGCCCATAGAATCATATGCTAACTGAATAGCATCCACTATCCAATGAGAAAGGCGTTGCTTAGACAACGGCTGACCCAAAGTCTTAGAACCATGGCATATGAACAGCTGTTCTGTTTGCCTCACAGTCCTTGTGCGGTCAATATAACACCTCAATGCCCGCACAGGGCAGAGCATGTAAACCACTCTTCCTCTGGGGAAGAAAAAGGAGGAGGATGGAACGCCATCAACTCGACTGGTTGGTTCATATGAAACGGGATATTACCTTGGGTAAAAGGCCGGATTTGGACGCATGGAGACCTTAGAACCGTCTCCTGCGAAAACGAGTACATGATGAATGCACCGAAGTGCATGTATCCGCCCACGCGTTTTGCTGATACCACTGATAGCAAAAACGCAGTCTTTATAGAAACGAATTTCATATCCACACTGTGGAGAGGCTCGAACGGTGCCTTGGTAAGGGCTTCTAGCACCACATCAAGGCTCCATGACGGTAAACTGGTCGTCCTTGGAGGCCGCAAGCGTCTTTGCGCCTTTTAGGAACTGAGATGCCAGAAAATGGCAACCAGGTGATAACCCGTCAATGCGCATACGGCAAGCCGAAATGCGGCTAAATACACTTTAAGTGTAGAGGAGATTTCCTTCATCTAGCAGCTTCTGCAGAAACTGTAATATCACTGCCATAGGGCAGGAGACCGGGTCATGGCCCCCAGCCAGACACCAACTCTGAAACAATTGCCACTTATACGCATACTGCGACCTAGTAGAGGGCGCCTCGCACTTTGAATGGTCGATATAACCGCCGTCGAAAGCCCTAAAGCTGACAGGCGCTCCCCCCAGGGGCCAAGCCCATAACTGCATGAGTTTGGGGTTTGGATGCCATAGCCCTCCTTGGGCTTGGGACAACAGTCCGCAGAGGGAGCTCCCTCGGGCGACCGTGCAATAACTGCACCAGACTCCGGGAACCATATTCTCCGAGGCCACCGAGGAGCGATCAGAATCACTGTCGCTTGCTCTACCCTGACCTTCTCCAAGAAGGCGGGAGCATCGGAATCGGTGGAAATGCATACAGGAGCCCCATGGCCATTCGTGAGCCAGTGCATCGACTCCTAGGGGGCTGTCGAGGTCCTTCACCGAGAACCATAGGGGACAGTGCGTGGTCTCTCGCGGTTTAAGAGATCGACTTGTGCTGTGCGAACCATTCCCAAATGTGCTCTACCACCCAAGGGTGAAGACGCCATTCGCCTGCAAGAGGACCTCCTCTGGACAGGAGATCTGCTGCACTTGACTCTGCCCGGTAGGTGAACCGCACGCAGAGAGGCTAAACGCGGTTGTGCCCAAAGCAACAGCCGTGTTACCATCTGGTAAAGACCGGGGACCGCAAGCCGCCCTGGCGGTTGATATACGCCACTACCGTGGTGTTGTCTGACCGCACTAACACGTGCTTGCCTAGAAGCACTGGTAAGAAGTGCCGAAGGGCGAGGTCCACCGCTCTGAGTTCCAGAGCATTGATGTGGGCCGACCTCCAGGGTCCTGACCACACTCCGCGAGTCCCCGACCCGTTCCAGACTGCTCCCCAACCCTGGTTGGAAACGCCGGTCGTAATAACCTCCCTTCGAAGATGGGACCCAAGCGTACGCCCTGGCGGATGTTCAACGGAACTTTCCACCAGCGCAGCGCTTCCCAGCAGGTTCGGGATACCCTCAACCTGTGGTGTTTGTCTCTCCGCGGATGCAACGCAAAGGCATTGAACCAGGCCTGCAGAGGTCTCTGGTGTAGTAAGCCCAAAGGAAGGGCTTGCGAGGCGGCAGCTATCAACCCCAGCATGCGCTGACACAGCTCCATGCTGACTGTTTCTCTCAACCTGAATAGGGAGAGACACCGCTCCAGCGAGGCAACTCTTTTGTCGACAGGGTCGCCCATGGACACAGAGTCCAGATGCAGACCCAAGAATTCGGTCTGTTGGCTCGGCACGAGGCGGCTCTTTTCTGAATTGACCTTCAGACCTAGCCGCTGAAGATGGTCTGTAACCATCACTGTGTGCTGTGCCAACTGCTCCTTTGACTGCGCGCAGACGAGCCAGTCGTCCAGATAGTTCAGCAGTCGGACGCCTTGAGCCCGCAAGGGAGCTAAAATGGCATCCATACACTTCGAAAAGGTTCGAGGAGCTAGAGACAGGCCGAATGGCAGGACACAAAATTCGTAGACCCTGCTCTGAAATGCGAATCGTGAGATACTTCCTGTGACCAGGACAGATGGGAACGCGTGAGCACGCATCTGTCAGGTCTACGGTGGTAAACCAGTCGCCCCTGCCGGACAGACTGGACAATGTGCCTGTGCGTAAGCATCTTGAACGACAACACCCGTAGGTATTTGTTCAGTACTGCAGATCTAAAATAGCGGAGCCCGCCGCCTTTTTGGCACTAGGAAGTACTTGGGAGTAGAACCCTGGTCGGTCAGAGCAGGGTCTACTAGTTGAATGGCACGCTTCTTGAGCAATGCCTGTATTTCCACATTCAGAGCTGAGGACTGAACCGAGTCCTTCACTGCAGTTACCACCACTCCCCTGAAGGGGGGTTTAACCGAACTGAAGGGTGTACCGGTGAATATAGTTTTGCGCACCCAGATGTTGTCGGTGCATTGTTGCCAGAACAGAAGCTGTGGAACAGTGTAGGGGTGGGTTAACGGCTGCCTGGGTTTCTCAGGGCTGCTTAGGCTGCGCTCGCTCACGAGGGGCCTGGCCAGAGCCACGAGGACGCGGTCTGCCACCTCCTCTAGGGCGCCATCCTCCACGCTGCGGTCTTGCAAACGCAGGTTGGCTGCATGCTGATACACCCAAAGGGGCGGTTTTACTGCCCTGTGGTTGCGCCTGCTGCTGCGGCGGTGCCCTGCGCCACTGGCGCTCCTGTGGCCGCCTTGGCTGGAAGGGTTTGCTTGGCCACATTTTTGCCAACTGCTGCGACGCCTCACGCGCCTTGACAGAGCGTTGCAGCATCTCCTCAACCGCTGGGCCAAACGTGTGCCCCGGTGATATCGGAGCATCTAGCAATGGGGCCTTATCAGGCTCCTGTACCCCTCGCCTGCGAGCCAGAGCTGCCTTCTTGCCACCACAAGAGAAGCAATGCTCCTGCCCTGTGCTCGCAAGATTCAATTGAGCCAGCTTAACTAATAGCTGCTGAACTGCACCCAGCTCGGTCCTAAGGGCAACAGATGGGCACTCAGGCAGATCACGGATAAGCGCCGCCTGGTAGACCCGTCAGGAGGCTGGCCACGTTAGACAGCCTAACTGCCTCTGTAGCCGCGGCGTACCCTTTTAGGTGGGCCTCCGTAATCCCACACTGCCTGTTAGGGGCAGGAGGGGTCCTTAGCCAGCCCCGATAATGTTGGCGCCTTTACCAGCCGGGCGAACGCAGCGCCCACTGGTGGAAAGGACGCTAACCCAGCTTCGCCGCCTGCATGGTGAAGGCGAAGCCTTGCGAGAAGTTGCAGGGGCGGAGGCTGGGGCCCCCCAGGTGGACTGCACCTCCTTAATAAAATCAGGGAATGCCGGTAGCATCCTGGACTGAAGGGGCGGAGCTGACGGTGACTCAAATAGAGAGCGTCGAGTTGGCTCTAATGCAGGGCAGTCCACGCCTAAGTGACGGGCTGCCCTCTCCACCACTGACCACATAGGGTCATTAGTATCCAGCACTTCAGGGTCATCCTGTCCAGAGTGCTGGGATGCCACCTCAGGCTCTGTGCCCTCTTCAAATAGTGGATCTGCGTCGGACGCGTCCCTTGAGACAGCATCGACGTCCCACTCTACTTCCTGGGGTTGGCCGTGAGGCACTGGTGGAGGAACCACCGGCTGACTAGCGATGGGCCTGGTTGTTAGCTCTGGAGCCCGAGGCGCCACATTCGCTAGGGTCATGAGGAGGGATTGCTGTCCCATCATGACCTTCATAAACTGTGACATTTTGGAGGTGAGCTCAGCCACTCCAAATGTGTCCTGATATCGCCTGCCCCTGCGGGGGAGAGAGTGCCTTCTACGGCGAGGCGACCAGATCTCGATCTAGACTCCCGACGGGACGTGCCCCACGAGAGGAAGGACTGCGGAACGTTCCCGAGCACGCCTGGCTGGGGACCTCTGACCAGCTGTAAGCTGGGAGGATGGGCCCGGGGAGCTGTGACGGCGCCGGGCGGCGCCAAAACAGATGACGGTGGGGCCGAGACGGTATGGGACGACCCCGGAGGATGGGGAACGACCTCCAACCGCCTTCCTAGCTCTCTGGCATGAGGGTGCGTGTCTGAACCCCGCACATAAATGGCAGTATGCCCTGCCATCTGCCAGGGCAGATGCGCATGGTCCGCCCCAAACATGCGACGCAGTCCTCGTGTGGGTCGCTGGCAGGAAACTTGGCCTGGCAGGTCACGATCGGGTGGAAGCCAGACATCGTGTCTAGCACTCGCAAGCACTGACAAGCAGTAGCGGTGAGGAGCACCGATGGGTATACCGAACGCCGAACCGTCAAGCACCCGAGGCGTCGGCCAACTGATCACGAGTGTCCCGTCAGCGCCGAGGTGCGTGGGCGCTCGAAACAGCGTCCTGGCGCGTCAAGCCGGGCGTCAAGCACCGGCGTCGAGCAACTGCGTCAGAGCACCTGAAGTGTGGTCAGCGCCGAAAGAATCGGCGTCAGCCGCCGAGGGTGCGTGAGTCGTGAAACGGCGGCGCAGACGTCAGCGTCGAGCACGGCAGGTGTGTTGCCGGCCAGTAGATCGACGCCAAGCACCGAGTCGCGTCGATGCGTGGGTGCGTGGCGTCGTGAAACATCGAAATAAAAGGTGAGCACCGAAGGTCGAGTTAATCGAGCTCGAGCTTGAAAGCACCGATGCCGCCGATGGAACTGCACCGGCGGCCGATGGGAACGCGTACCGAAGCATTGAGCACGAATGCGCTGGCGTCCGAGCACCCGAGCCCCAAGTGCAGAAGCACTAAGCACCAAGCGCAGAAGCGCTGCACAAAGCGCCGAAGCGCTGCACCAAGCGCAGAAGCGCTTACACCAAAAGCGCCGGAGCGCGAGCGCCGAAGCGCAGGTACCGAGCGTGGAACACTAGCACAGACGCCTACACATCAGCTGACCCGCCAAGCGGAGACGCTAAGTGCTGGTACGGTGTCTGATGCTGTGCAATACTTACCTGATGGTGCTGGGGATTTTGCACGTTGGTGGTTATCTTCCTCTGTATAGTGAAAGGGAAATTTTTTTTTTTTTTTTTTTTTTTTTTTTGGACGCTGCAGCAATATACAGAATAAATATATAAGCAAGAGGGTGTAGTAAACAATTACCACGTGGCGGGTAGAACGCGCCGCGGTGGGGAAGGAAGACTGCAGAGCAGACTACACGCACACACACGGTCTAGCCTAAGCGAGACCGAGGATGCAGATATGCGCGTGGCCTAAGGCCAACGCAACACGCGGGCCCTAAACAAAAAATATATACAATATATATAAACAATATATACAGACGTGCTCAAATTTGTTGGTACAAACACAAAAAATAAGAATTGAGGAAAGTAATTGGCATCCACCATTGTTTATTCCATATTTAATAGAAATCAACTGCTTTTGATTTTTATTCAACATAATTGTAAAAATAAACAAAATGAAAATGGCATGGAAAAATGATGGGACCGCTAACCTAATATTTTGTTGCACAACCTTTAGAGGCAATCACTGCATTCAAACATTTTCTGTAGCTCTCAATGAGACTTCTAACCTGTTAACAGGTAACTCGAGAAGGATAAAACTGCTCCAGCCTAGGTCTGATTGGTGTTCAACTCAAGTTTCAGCTCTTTCCATAGATGTTAAACCGATTCTGATCAGACTGAAGGGCAACTTCAGAATAGTCCAATGGTTCTTATCCATTCTTGGGTGCTTTTAGCTGTGTGTTTTGGGTCATTATCCTGTTGGGGACCCATGGCTGCGACTGAGACAGAGCTTTCTGACACTGGGCAGTACGTTTCACCCAGAATGCCTTGATAGTCTTGAGATTTCATTGTGCCCTACTTCAAGCCTGACCAGGCGCAGCAAAGTCCCCAAACATAACCGAGCCTCCTCCATGTTTCACTGTAGGTAAACTGTTCTTTTCTTTGAAAGCAAAACTTTTTTCAACTGTGAACATAGAATCTGTGCAAAAAGCAGAGTTTTGATGAGTCCAAAGGACATTCTCCCAGAAGGATTGTGGCTTGTCAATATGCATTTTAGGAAATTCCAGTTCTGGCACTTTTAGTTTTTCTGTCAAAAGGGGGTCCTCCTGGGTCTTCTTCCATGGAGCCCAAACAAAAAGCGAAAGGATGGTGCAATTAGAAACTGACGTACCTTCACCTTGGAGTTCACTTTGTATCTCTTTTTCAGTTATCCTTGGTTCTTTTTTTTTTTTTTTATCCTTCTGTTCAAGGTGGGGTCGATTTTAATAAGGAGGTTGGCTACAGTTCCATGGACCTTAAACTTTAATAATATTTGCAACTGTAGTCAATCGGAACATCAATGGGGAGATGGTCTTTTAGCCTTTACCTTTACCCCTGCTTGTCTATTATTTTCTTTCTGATCTCCATTTGACAACTCTCTCTTTTAAACCCTGGTCCATGTTCAGTGTGGTCCACTGATACCAAACAGCACAGTGACTACTTTTCTCCATTTAAATAGGCTGAATGACTGATTACAAGATTGGGCATGTGTGATAAATTAAAGAAACTAATTAGTTTGAAATATCACCCCAATCCAATTATTTATTATCTTTTCTAAGGGTTTCCAACTGTCCAGGCCCTTTGCAGAATAAGCAATGCTCTGTTAATATAACTTTGCTTTATTCTATGACATACCAAAGGCATGCAAGTACATGAAAAAATAGCAAATCATTTTTCAGGATGGAATGAAGCATTATTTCAATGAGCTGTAAGAAACCAACAAATTTGAGACGATGTTTACACACAATATTTTACAAAACCCAAACACAATAATAATAATAAACAGAGGAAAGACGGGAGACCAAGGAAACGCGTGCCAAGGGTGAAGGAAATATATAATAAAAACAATATATAATCCTAAAAATAATAATAATAATAATAATAATAATAATAATTACTAAAGAGTTTAACCAAATAAACTGAGAAGGGGATAAACCAGCTTCGGTTTTTATTGAGTTCAGTTAACAGCTTTTCCTACAAGCTAACAGAGGCTGAAGGCAAAGAGGAATTGGCTTCACATGTGCTATAGTAATTTATTCAAGGCAGCTTTTTTTTGACATAAAGCTTAATCCCTTGCCTGAGGGAAAATCCCATACCTTGATTTTGTTTCGAGTTGAAAGGAAACTAATTAATATCAAACCAAAACTTTTACAACTGATTTAGAATTGTGCATACTGATGAGATGAGTCAGGACGGCTTGAGATTAAGCCATAAAGGATAGTTCATACACTAGTACAGGGGGTCCGTCAACTGCACAATACCAAACAATAATAATGAGAAAGCGTGTTAAATTGAATTAGATCACTTCTCTGAGCACTTTATATCCTTTTCTTTGCTGGTCATAACTTTTTTTTTTTTTTTACTTGGGTCAAGGTTATTATAATAAGTTAAATAGTATTCCTTTCTGAATGTACATTTTCATCTACAATCGGCAACACGATGGGGAAAACAGCTAGTTTATTTGGATTTGATCCCCTATTGAAAGTGAATGGCACAGATTCCATTTGTTTTTAAACCCCTATCTGAGTCCTCTGTTCACCCTCATACAGCACAATAGCTACAGAGATGGGCAGCGGTAACAGATTTAAGTTTTGAGATTCCTCTAGCCTCTGTCCAGCCCTGCAGAGTCTGCACTGTTAATATAACAGTCAGAACTTCCTCTCTACCTCACTTCTACAGCACTAGCAAAGGAGATGGACGGCATTGGTTACACTGTGCTCCAGAAACCCTCGGAGGATGTTTACTCCACAATAAACCAACCCCAGGGCAAGAGAGCAGGTGCACAACAAGGAGGTAAGTACCAGGGTCACATTTAAACGTGTCCCACTTCACTTTACTATTGCTAAATGTTTAACCATTCACTGAACGGTTTTTGTTGTTTGTTTTTTTTACAAGTAACAGAAGCTAAAGAAATACATATTGCTTCACATGTGCTTAATTTATTCAAGTACTTTTTCAACAACTTAATCTTGACAATATATAGTTTTGTTAAAGTAGGAGGGATAATTAATATCATCTACATTTTTAGAATGTTTTATTTCTTATCTGATCAAAACATGACAAACCAGATTAAGCCATGGTGAAAATAGTATTACCATGGGAAAACTGCACAATGACCCTGCAAATGTACCATGGTAAACTTTTATAAGGGAATATCCTAAAATGTGTTTTCCATCATTCTCTATTGTTTCTCTTTAAACAGGGTCTCCACCCAGTCGATCTCTGAGTCTTTGAAAGTCATCTCACAAGGTTTACTGATTGTTTTGTATTCACCGCAGTTTAAAGAATCATGTTTATATTTTTATTTTGAGATGCAAAATACTTTGTGCATCTGGCTTCGTTTTCAATTGCACTAAAAACTCTGCAGTTCTATCACCAGTCTTTATTGGTCAAAACACCAGTGTTTAGTCTTTAGTTTCTGCAGTAAGATTCCAGGCTTTAATTGTTGTGTTTGATTTCTGTTGGAAAGTGTCATGGGAGTAGCATTTTAACTTGGACTGGTTTTTATTGTTGCTTTTGCAATTTTGCTTGTTTTTGTAGCCTCTTTTCCAGAAATAACCTGAAAAAGATGTATTGTTGATTTTGAGTTGTTCAGTATACAGGAAGTCTACATAGCCACTGAGTTTCAAAAGCCTGAATTTGGTAATTATGCTTGTTTTGTAGCTCCAGATCTCGTAGGCTTCCTCCTGTGTTAGCTTCAGGCTCTGGCCTCCCCATTCTGCTACAATCTTATGACATTCTAACAAGATGTCCAGTCAATGATATTGTAATGGCGGTGAAAGAAAGGTAAGGAAACAGCATTTAAATGAGCCAGAGCTCTTTTTATTAAATGAACCACACAGGACTGGAATGAAGCAGACTGACTATCTAAATACAGCCATAAACATTGTGAAACATTTATTCACATGAAGGTATTTAAAGGAAGCGACAGGAACACAGACAGAAACCAACCAATAAGCATAAACAACAACACACACACACACACACACACACACACACACACACACACACACACACACACAGAGTTCAGGAGCCACGCCCCCTGCTGTTTGCTGCAGCTCTGTCTCTGCTCAGCTCTGTCCCACAGCCACTCCGTTACAATATTCTATGTCAGCAATAAGACCCTCCACAGCGGGCATTACCAGGGATTATGGACTGTTTGGGTAATGGGGCTGAGACGAAGTTGTTACAGCACAATTAATTAATAAATTTATTTTAACTATTTATTTTGTTTTTGGTTTTTTGTATGAATCCTTCCACGTAAGCACTCTAACATGAATGCGCTACAGACTATAGTCCTCCATTATAAGAAAGTTGCCTTTGAGCTTCTCTATGAAATGAGGGTACAAAACAGCACGTTTAAACTAACTTTTGCCATTATGTTTTCGATTTCATTTTTCCTAATGACATGCCAGTATAATACATATATATCGCTCACATTATGGAGCATCAAATGTAAAAGCACAAATATTTTCCCAGGTGTTTTTTTTTCAGATTTCGCTAAATACATACATGTTAACAAAACATGCTTCAGTCTTTAAACCTTTTTTTTTTTTTGGCGATGAGTTAACATTTAGATGTTAAAACTTCAAACAGATAACATTTAATGAAAACCAAATACATCTTTTGTCATCTGCAATTAAACCTGGAAAAATAAATCTGTTTTTCAAAATAAATCTTTATATTCCGAGCTCAATGTGAAGCTAACATGCAGATGAGTCCCCGGCCATTGAAACGTTTGACAAAGGAATTCTACACATAGAGGAGGCGTGGAATATCAATCAATCTTTATTTTATATAGGGCCTTTCATAGTGGACCACCATCACAAAGCGCTTTACAAGATGCAGTAACAACAAGAGAATCCATAATACTTTAAAATACAGAGAAATGCATAATACATGATTGTGGCAATGTGCCCCGCCCCTGTGTGCATGTGTGGGTTATATGTTGTATGTTGCGTGTGGTGTGTTAAATGTTGGTGTATAGTCATTGGTACACGGGATATAAACGGGTCTGTGTAACAGGCATGGGATTGCACATCACTGCATGTGCATTTAAAGTAATTAATATGCGAGCACAAGGTTGCACATAATTAATTCACGTGCTGGGATTCAAGTGAATAATTAATTAGTAATTGAATCCCAGCACAACAGTATATATAGATGCACGTTTGACTCACTCGGGGTTGGGTGTTCGAGAGTGGAGAACGGGAGAGAGAGAAGGAGAAAGAAAAGCAAAATAAAACGTAAAGTGTTTGTTCTCACCGTGTTTGTTTGTCTCCGTTCGTTTAATAAACGCTGAGTGCCACCATTGCACTCAACATTACTCATCACCACAGTCTGTCTGTGTGTTTCTCTCTCTGGTCTGAGTTCCTCCCTGCAGCCAGCCTGTCACAATGATATACAGTAAAAAAAAAAAAAAAAACATAATACATTAAATAGAGTGGAAAGTGCATAATACATGATAGTACCATAATACATGAAATTAAATAACTGATTGCAGGATTATAGCTCTCAATATGTATGCAGGACACCTCAGAACTCACACACACGCCCCCTAGTTAGAGGACAATAGAAAGCTATCGCCGTTCACTTTACACTAAATTTGCATCAACCTCACAATTCAACACGTCCCCAGACACAGTTTGGAAAACTTAATTACTTAAAAAAAAAAAAAAATGATATAAGTGCAGGCTGCTTACCTAAGCAAGCAACGATTCAAAGACATGAACTACAATCCACTTACCTATTTCAACACCGATTCAAACAGCAACGTGAATTCCAGCCAGGGGAAGAAGCAGATACCACACGTGTTTGCAGATTATGCTCTCAAAACTAGAAACTGTCCTCAGTGAAAAAGAGAATGGATTTTCAGTCCTTGGTTAGCTCTCCTTTAAAGGCTGGGCAGTAATAATTTAAAGCCAGTAAGAGGTAAGGGAATGGATTTCATAAAGCCTTGTTTAGTGTTGCTTTAAGTTTAACTTGAAGTTATAACTTCAGAAAGTTTCTTTAGTATACTGTGTACTGTATCCTGAGCTGTGTTCTCTCTCCTCAGACCCCACCCCGCCTGTGAGTGCTGCTGGCAAAGCCTCTTCATACAGACGGCCTGCACTGGTCCTCCTCATCCTGTGCTGTCTCTTACTGGCTGCCATCATCGCCCTCGCTGTCTATCGTGAGTATTCACACACTGCTGTTTGTTAGCAGGGTTTCAAATTGCTTGTGTGGTATTCTCTAACTTAATCATCACCTCACAATGGGACCATTTCACAAACAACTGATTAAAAGTTTTGTTTTTTAAAAGTCCAAGTTGATTAATTCAATAAAGTTTGACATTCAGTTTTATTCTCCTATGGTTGATTCAATACAATTTAAAGTCCATGAAACTGTTCTAAACTGATGTTGGCTTCTTCAATGAAACTCAAGGAAAGTGTCATGAATATCAAACTTGTATTCACATAAATGGGCTTGTGAAAAGAGCATTCAGATACCAGTTTCCCATGACCAGTATGTGAAGCATGGACAGCGAATATCACTGCATTTCAGAGTCAGATTTACTGAACTGATTAATCAGCTTTAAACATGTACAGAACAAGCTGGTTGAGTGCATTCAACTGAACAAAGCTATAATTCACGCTTGTCTATTTGCTTGTTTGTTTTTCTTAGATTTAAGAACTAAAGAAGACCCTGAGAAATACACCAGCCTGTCCACAAATTATTCATCATTACTGAATCAGCTCCAGGACTTGAGGAGTGACTACAGCAACCTCAACAAGAATCATTCTGAGCTGCAGAGTAACTATAGCAAGCTCTCTGGATCTCATTCTGAGCTGCAGAGTAACTATAGCAGGCTCAATGAAACTCATTCTGAGCTGCAGAGTAACTATAGCAGGCTCCAAAAAGAAAATTCAGAATTAAGAAAGAACAATACTGAGCTTTCTGAAATCATCAATCTTGGATAAATACTGTCCTCTCAAAGAAGGCTCTTCAAAGGGTGAGTTGTGAATTCTATACAATCCCATCATCATCAACAGACTGGATGAGAGAGAGAGAGAGAGAGAGAGAGAGAGAGAGAGAGAGAGAGAGAGAGAGAGAGAGAGAGAGAGAGAGAGAGAGAAACTTTCTTTTAAATAAAAGAAAAAGATTGAATTTTAAAATCCCTTTATTGAAAACATCAAAAGAAAATTGTTTACAAGAAACAGAAAAAAAAATTCAACACCAATACCTCAGCTGGTGTAGCAGCGGTTCAATGGCTAGCGAGTAGAGCATCCCCGACAGACAGCAGCCCTGTCTGATCCATCTCTACTGGGAAAGGCTGACTTAGACTGCTATTAATCTTAAAGCTAAAAATATCAGAGTATACAATTTTGATGTAACAGATAAAAACAGGACCGAAACCAAACACCTCCAGGGTGCAAAATAAAAAGCCATGGTCCACCCTGTTGAAAGCCTTCTCCTGGTCAAGTGACACCAACCTAGATTAAAAAAAAAATTATTATTATAAACAAATGATCAAATATAGAGCACCCCGACACACAGTACACCTGGTCTCTGTGCATCATGGGGCTCAAGCATTCTCCAAGACTACTGGCCAGAGCTTTGGAGAGGATTTTATAATCACAGTACAACGGCGACACTGGGAGCCAGTTCTTCAGCTCAGATAGGCCTCCTTTTTTGGGTAACAAAAGTCAGTACTGCCCTGCGGCAGCTCAGGGGTAGCTCTCCCTCCACCACACACTCCTTCAGCACCTGTGCAGATCACTTCCCAGACATTTCCAAAAGTGTTTATAAAACTCAGCCGGAAGCCCGTCCAGCCCAGGTTCTGTGTTGTTGGAGAACTGTGTGACGGCGGTCGTGAGCCCATCAAATGAGACAGGCGTGTCCAGGCTGCAGCGCTCCCCCTCCCTCAGGCTAGGGAGACCCTCCAATAGCCACTCCGTCTACTCCTGGTCGCACTTCTCAACCTCTGCAGCCCTACGAAGCTCCGCAGGGCTGGAGACCTCTCTCCCCCAGGCAGCCTCAGTAACAGCATCTGCTTGTGTTCAGATACCACCTTCTCCAAGCCAAAGAAGGCTGTGGGGGCATCCATGTCTCTTAGTTCAATGAATCTTGCTCTCACCAGCGACCCCTTGATCAGGAGCGGTTTCCTCTTTTTCAGGCTGCGATATGTCCCCTCCATTCTGTGGCCAACCAGCGGTCTCTCAATCTCTAAAATCTCAATATCTAACTGGCTGACCGCTGCATTCATTTGTCTAGTGACGTTCTGGGTGTATTGCTGGTAGAAAATCTTAATTTGAGTTTTCCCCACGTCCCACCACTGCCTCAAACTGGAGAAACGGCTCTTCTCTCTTCTCCAATTGTCCTGGAACATTGTGAACTGAGGCCCGGATTTATAAAAGGATTGCACATGTTTAAGACCGTAAAACGGGTTCTAAGGGTTCTGAATTCTTGGATGGGATTTCTAAAACACACACAATGGCATAAACACGCAATTAAGACGTGATTTGCGGGAGCAATGTCTCTGTGCACTTGATGCATGTGTAATTCTGTATATGTATATGTAATTCTGGGGCGTTACGAAACCACTAAAATTGGGAGGGGATTTTGCAAATGAGGTCTATTAAATATTCTGTCTGCTGGTAATTGCGGGCCTCGTATTTGCTTGATTATTTTAAGAACTCTGTAAAGCAGGCGTTAATTTGCCGCAGTCAGACAGTAGGCTGTATAAAAGACAAGGTGATGTGGGAGACTTGTCTGCAGCAAGAAGGAGATATCATTTTCAAGGACAAAGAAACATTTAATAACATTTTGCAAAAAGCTAATTTTTTAACCCTTCTGATCAAGTCAGTTTGTAAATTGCGGTTTATAATACCGTATTGTTTTGCTTACATGACAAAAAAGAAAGTCTGCAAATAGAGAATATAAAATCCATGTAAAAAAAGGTTCTTAGAAGCACCTAAAAAGGTCTCCCCACAGTGGCAAAGCAAGGTTCTAATGAGAGCCTTTACTTCTAGAGTGTAGGCATTATTATATAAGAACAGTGGAGATTAAGAAAAAAAGGAATGATATTCCAAGGCGCACGAAAGAAAAAGTCTCATATACATGTGTGACAGGGTAGCGTTGCGGGCCCAGATGGTATCGGCTGGGAAGGAGACTCAGAGACAAGGAAGCTGTAGTTTAAGCGCTGCTGCCCTGCCCTGCCACATTCCCCCCCCCTGCGCAGCACACATATGCTTACCTCCTATTACAAGGGAGAGTAGCGTAAATGAAAGAATAGAACTGTCTTCAAAGAGAAGATCAAACAGTTCAATCAGTTTAATTGCTGAAGTCTGCAGAAGTTGGACCACTTCACCCTGCTACTATGAGAAGGTATGAATTGTGGTACCTCATTGTGAGAGATTTAGGCTTTTATAAGATTCTCTCTCCATTGGAATACATGGGAAGACTTAATCAAATCCAATCATTAATTAGCTTTAGACAGTTCTTATCTATTTTGGCAAATAACTAACTTTTCAAAATTAATTGGAGTCATATGCCAATAACACGTGTCTAAAACACTTGACCATGATCTCATCCACTCACCTCTCGACCCCCTCCTTTATCTGAAAAGTTAGGTGAAGCAGAGTTAACAAGGTCCTTGCTACCTTACTACTTTTTATATGTGTATTACAAATAAAATAATTTTGTTTGAATATATGAGTGTTGTTTGAACACCAACAGTTCTGATTATACTGATTATACGTACCTGGCTCCTAAAAATATATTCCCTCATATCATCTCATCTTTTCAAATTAGTTTCCTTCTCTCCCTACAGGTGTGTGTTTAGCAGGTATTATAGGGAACTTCCATCCTATGTCTTTTTAGTATAGAGCTTCTCCCTGTGAAAAATCTAATTGTTTCTATTTAAGTTGTAAGGCTGTAACATTTCTTTCCTATAAGCTCTTGACCGCCTGAACTTAGCTGAACTTAAGATGACTTCTTATTTTTTAGCTGTTCACAAACTGGCTAAAACCAGTTTGCTTGAGACACCTCTCCCTTTGCCAATTTCAGTAGTGATTAATGTTTTTAGTAATGTTCCCTACCTCTACACCTTTTGCTCTGCCCGGCAACTAACTATTTTTTCTCTGGCCGGCAACTAACTATTTTAATATATATTGGAATTAGTCCATTATATTCTAACCCCCCTTCTTCTAAGACGAGAAATAATTCTGGCCTTGATGTACCGTAAGTTTATTGATAAGAGGATCCCTGCATTTCATGCCAAGTATACCTCCTTGTACCAAGCAATGATCTTTCCAAAGGTAGGCTTGTAGAAAGTTCGAGAAGACAGGTCACCTAGAGTTTACCTTTCTTAAAAACCTATCTTAAGACTAAATTACAAGCTTTTATTTTCTAACCAGTCAAATAATGTACTGGTCCTTTGTAAATCTTTTAGTCCTTTTTACCACAACAGTTTGTATTACTTAAAACAAACATATTAACACACACTTATTTAGTACAGCAACTTTCTATATTCAAGCTGAAATGTGTTAACAGAGATTTGGCACTCAATTCTGGGAGCCGTGCCTATCTTGATAAGAGACTGCTTGAGGCTGTACCTGTTGCTACTACATGGTTTTTACATAGAAAATATACATAGCATTTTACTATATTTGTTACAGACTATTAAACACTTTACACTAAACACAGATTATTAAACACTACAAATGGTTAGAACACATGCATTGTAGTACAAATGGTTACAACACATACATTTCATTAATATATTGAAATCATCCAGTCCATGTCCAATGTTTCAGCTCATTCCCAGCAGGACTCCACTTCTGTTCTTGGTTTATCTCTGGTTGGTTCGGCAAATACCACCACAGGTCCCCTTATCCAACGTTTTGCGTCACAGGTGTGGGTCGCCATGGCCTTAACTTTATACCTACAAGACACTTGTACACGCTTAATAGGGACATCTTCCTCACATTCTAATTTGCCCAGATGTGCCCATTTCACTAGGTGACCTTTCCTTCACAATCCATGCATTCAATTATTTTACATCCCTTGGATTTACATTCAAATGAGAGAAAGAAAGTCCTCAGAATCATCACATTCAATCAAGATCTGACAGTGTCTTACTAAATGACTGCAGGCTGGACATGGCTTGTCACATTCACACATATCAAGAGGATTATTTCTCATTTCATGAGTCAGGGTTAACTCTGTACCTCTCACAATCATTCTGAACCTGTACATGTTTCTTTCATGCATTTCCTGCTGTTCACATAGACACACCTTACGAGGTATGCCATCCATCCAGAACACAGTAGGAGGCCAAAACTCACTGTTTTTCATATCAGCAGGCACCCAGCATCTGTTTTGCTCTACATCATCAGTGGGCAGACTTAATATAACTGAATCTGAATCAATTGATGAACCGTGAACCCTAGCCACCGAAATTCTCCATGCAAAGGGATCCAATGTCTTACTACACATAATAGCTGGTTTGGGGTCACTAGTCCGGCGCCTTCCTGGCGAGACCGAGGCCTGGCGACAGGGCACTCGCGCATAGTGGATGGGGCGTCAGGAGCACAGATAGGCGAGCAGTGGGCTGCAGCACCAGGCAGAGGTGGGAGCGGAGCTGCCGCGAACTGGGAGTCAGGCCCAGCGACCAGAGGTCCAGTCATGCAGCCTGGGTGTCTGGGAGCCCAGGTTGAGAGAACCAACACCCAGGCGCCGGGCTATGGCACAGGGGTGGTGGAGGTGGTCTCCTCACCTCCCCCCTGGCAGCTCCCTTGTGGGGGCTCTGGCCAAAGTATTCCCTGTTGCCATGAAGGGCTGGCAGCGACCCCAGGCAAAGCAAAGCTGGCAGTGACACCAGGCGACGACGGCAGCAGACCCTCGGGAGGCGACGGCGGCAGCGGATGCTCGGGAGGTGATGGCGACAGCGGACCCTCGGAAGCTACGGGTGACCCTCAGCGACCCCAGGTGAAGCAGGACCTCAGCGACCCCAGGCAAAAGCAGGACCCTCAGCGACCCCAGGCAAAGCAGGACCCTCAGCGACCCCAGGCAAAGCAGGACCCTCAGCGACCCCAGGTGAAGCAGGACCCTCAGCGACCCCAGGCGAAGCAGGACCCTCAGCGACCCCGGGTGAAGCAGGACCCTCAGTGACCCCAGGCGAAGAAGGACTGGCCGCAACCCTAGGAGATGCAAAGGAGATACAGACAACCCCAGGGTATGCGGAGCAGCAGGCAGCCCCAGGCGATGCGGAGCAGCCGGCAACCACAGGCGAGGTGGAGCAGCACGCAACCCCAGGTGATGCAGAGCAACAGGCAGCCCCAGGTAATCCAATCCTTGGGCGGTGCGAGGCAGGCATCCTCGGGCGGTGCGAGGCAGACATCCTCGGGCGGTGCGAGTCAGGCATCCTTGGGCGGTGCGAGGCAGGCATCCTTGGGCGGTGCGAGGCTGGCATCCCCGGGCGATGGCGAACTAGCATCCCCAGGCGATGGTGAACTGGCATCCCCAGGCGATGGCGAACTGGCATCCCCAGGGGATGACGAACTGGCATCCCCAGGCAATGGCAATGGCAGGGCAATGGCGGGGGGAGTCCCCTGGCCATGAAGGCGGCAGCAGGAGCTCCACATCTCCCATTTGTGGTGGTGGAGGTAGAGGTAGCCCTGCTCCTCTCCTCTTGATGGCAAAGGCAGCAGGGGCTCCTCCCCTTCTAGCTGCGGCGGCGGCAGGGGCTCCTCCCCTTCTGCCCTTCTGGCTGCAGCGGGGGAACCAGCAGGCATGCCCCCTCTGCTGGCGGAGATGGAACCAGCAGGCATCCTCCCTCTTCTGGTGGGAATGGGTGCAGCAGGCGCCCTTTGGTAGGAGGGGCAGTTGAGTGGGAATGCCCCGCCTCCCAAGATGGGGCACCAGCAGGGAGCCTCTACAGTGCGGAAGAGGGCCTCCCAGCTGATCTCCTCGGGTGATGGTGGTGAGATCAGCAGGCACTCTTCCTCTGCTGGTGCAGGCTTGGGCGGTGGACGTTCAGGCTCCTCAGTCCTGGGCGTTGAGGACACCTGGGTGTGGTCGACTGCCCAGAACCATTCGGCAGCGTCCCCAACCAGGCCCTGGTTCCAGGCCTCCTCGTACTGGGGATCACCGTAGGGGCAGTCCTCCCTGTCATGCCTGAACTCGCCACAGGCGTCGCACATGGGGGCCTGTGGCAATGTGCCCCGCCCCTGTGTGCATTTGTGTGTTATGTGTTGTATGTCGCATGTATAAATGTTGGTGTATAGTCATTGGTACACGGGATATAAACGGGTCTGTGTTTCACGTGTATTTAAAAATGTATAATTGTATTTAGGCACGGGATTGCACATCACTTCACGTGCATTTAAAGTATATAATATGTGAGCACAAGGTTGCACATAATTAATTCACGTGCTGGGATTCAAGTGAATAATTAATTAGTAATTGAATCCCAGCACAACAGTATATATAGGTGCACGTATCACTCACACGGGGTTGGGTGTTCGAGAGTGGAGAACGGGTGAGAAAGAGAAGGAGAAACGTTAAAGTGAAATAATCTATAAGTGTTTGTACTCACCGTGTTTGTTTGTCTCTCCGTGCACCGTTTCTTAAGTATTTTAGTCCATTTTTGTTTGTCTATTTATTTTGGCCTCAAGTGCCGTGTCCTGTTTTTGTGTTCTGTTTAAACCTTTTATTTTGTTAATAAACGCTGAGTGCTACCATTTGCACTCAGCTTCTCATCACCACCGTCTGTCTGTGTATTCCTTTCTGGTCTGATGCCACCCACTCCGGCCGTCTTTGTGACAGGGCCCCTTCAGCCCTCCATTGTTCCTGCTCAGCCGCCCAGTTCAGGTGTCCAAACTGAGTTGGCACCGGGACCACCATCTCTTTCTCTGCTGTGGTTGCGGTTGCTGCCGCTTCTGCTGCTTCTTGCAGCTCTTCCTCCCCATTTTTTTTAAACTACAGTCCCGCTCCGAGTCTCTAGGGGGCGCTATCCTACCTAACACCATATGTGACAGGGTAGCGTTGCAGGCCCAGATGGTATCGGCTGGGAAGGAGACTCAGAGACAGCTGTAGTTTAAGCACTGCTGCACATCTTTAATAAACACAAAATAAAAAGGTTGTACAAACAAAAACACTGCTCACAAAGCTAAATAAAAAGGGTTAACAAAACAAGTAACAAACACAATAAACAGGAACAAAATAACCGGCTCAAGGGCCAAAACAAAAGGTTTAAACAAAATACAAAAAATGTAGGCTGGGCATTCACCTTCACTACTAACAAAATATGACTACAAAGTTTCCAAAATAATAACAGCAACACAGCACAAACACTCACCAAAAACTCTTCCACCAAACAAAGGATTCTTCCCCTTTTTTATACCATGTGGCTGGAGCCTAATTATCATCAGTGATTCAATTAGCTCCAGCCACATTCTCACATGCAATTTGGCAGGGATAGGAAATTAACCCCATCCCTGCCAACCACCACCAAATCACCACAAAACAATATTATTTACAGGCAGGGCCCTGTCCTGCCACAACATGTAATACAATGAGGGCTCATCCTCCACCGTTATTTTAGTAATGCCTACAGAATTGATGTTTTGTAATACGGCATCTGGTACTTAACAATACTGGTTCAGGCAGTATTGTTAAATTCAAGTTTGAAAGAAAATGGACAGAGGGACAGATGACGCAGTTAGTTTGTAGCTAGAGCAAATACAGTAGGGCTGGTTGTAGGCAAATATGAATAATGTAGCTATATTATAGACCATACAGATATGCTTTAAAATCATACATAGAGTCAGAAATACAGACATACATAAGAAATAGGAGAGTTGTAACTACATAAGAATTTAAGAAGATATAAGACTGTTCATATGAAGTTGTATGGAGTTATTGTTGCTGAACATATTGCTGTACAATGGAAGGATTATCCACCCGTTTGACTGCCATGGGTGTAAGTAAATAAAACGTGTTGTTTCTGAAGTTTGAAAAGTCTATACGCCTGGAATTATTCTATACGAAATAAGAAGTTGAACTAATATGCGAAGCACAGTAACTGGATGATACGGTTGTGTGGAGTAGTGGTTAGAGCTCTGGACTCTTGACCGGAGGGTCATGGGTTCAATCCCTGGTGGGGGGACACTGCTGCTGTATCCTTGAGCAAGGTACTTTACCTAGATTGCTCCAGTAAAAAACCCAACTGTATAAATGGGGAATTGAATGTAAAAATAATGTGTAAAAAAGAATGTAATTGTATGTAAAAATAATGTGATATCTTGTAACAATTGTAAGTCGCCCTGGATAAGGGCATCTGCTAAGAAATAAATAATAATAATAATAATGTATAAGCAACCTAGACTACAAACTCTAAAGTGGTACATTTGTTTATTAAGAAGCCACCACACATTCCATATTTTATTCATTTGTCCTGGTCATGTATTTCGAGCTTGTAACACATCTTCATCTGTTACAAGTACTGCTTGTACCAAAATCTCCACTTCCATATTGGTAAATTTCAGTTTTCGCTTCCGAGCATCCTCATCACCATGGCTAGTACCAGGCTGAGGTCTTTGTGTGCCATTCATTTTCTTTTGGAATGTGTAGCCTACACACGCAGGGTTGACCAAAACCCGCTATTTATTGTGAGAGGTGTGTAATTCTCCACTGCTAATTGCAGTGAGGGGTGTTTAAATTGTTTGATTGTGGAATCGCCTGCTTCACCTAATTAGTCTTAAAAAATAGGTTGTTATTTTGTGCGGCCATACTGAACACGCACATTACGTGGCTTTTTGCGGTCGTTTTTTCCCCTTTATAAATTTGGGCCTGAATGTCTTATAATAATTTAATATTAAAGTGCCAGTAAGATTTAGTGTGCTGTGCAGTGGGTAAGAAGAAAACTGTGGTGATGAAGTGATGATCAGATAGGGACGTGGGGTGAATACTGCTGTTAATGATTCTATTGAGACAGTGCTTTTGAGTGTATACACAGTCCAGCCGTGCTCCAGATATGTCACCATTACTTATTTTAATCCAGGCGTACTGTTTAGAGGTGTTGTGCAAGTTCCTCCAGACGTCAGCTAGATTGAATTTTGTCAGTACACCAGTCAGCTCTCTGATGGATTGGGAATTGGGTTCATCATGATTTCTGTCTAAATTAAAATCTAAAGTACAATTCAAATCCCCACCCACCAGTATAAAATGTTCTGGATCACACTTTCCTAAAATCTGATTTTTTTCAAAATAAAATCCGTTCTCTGCCCAAATTAGGAGCATAAATATTACAAAGATCAATAAAATCCTGTGACAGAAATATATCTTGGTGGTAAATCTCCCTACCGACCTGTGAGGGCGCTTACCAGCGAGGACAGAGTTCCTCTGATGGGCTGGCCTGACAGTTCATTCCCGGGTCGGGAAGTCGGCCAGTCTGGAAGAAGGCGAGACTCCATTGCAAGAACCTGGAAGAGAAACAATGCAGCAGCCACTGATTGTAAAGGCAGCTGCATTCGTTTACCAAGGGGTCATGCGTGACAGCATATAAGGGGGACGGAGAATCGTAATCAGTTCCTTCGTTTTTGGTTATTAAGAAGTGAGCTAGAAGGACCTGTGTTTTGGTGAAAATTGTGAGTGTTTGTCTTGTTCTGACTGTTTGTTTGTTTGTATTCACTAGACAGCTAACACGATCCAGAACTATCGCCAGAAGCCAGCACAAACCCGGAACAGCACTGCACTCATATCACTATAAATTGTATTTGCACCACTAGCACTAATTCACGCACTAACAGACTTGTGTATGTGTTTTGTGTGGGTTACAATAAAAACAGGACTATCATTTGCAGGGCAAACCCGGGGATTATGAATTAAGTAATACACGCCGCTGTATTACTTACCTTCATTATTGTTTACTGTTTGTTTCGCTGTCAGGCACTGGACAAAAACAAATAAAACAAACCTTTTCATCTGGATTACAATTGTCTGTCTGTTCTTTAACCTGCACCTGTTAACCACTTTGCCACAGACTGGTACAGACCAAGCTTATCCAGATTAAAAATACCAGGGAGTTTGTCCACACTGTCCCTTGAGACCTTTCCTCTCTCCAGTGCAGTGCTACTCAATTCTGACCCTCGATGTCCATTCTAGTCCAGGTCTTTATTCCAAGCAGGCCCTCAGTTAGTGAACTGCCTCTTCGCAAGTTCAATCTCAGCAGATTCAACTGTTTTAGAACCTGCTTGGAGTAAAAACCAGGACTGGATTGGATCTCAAGAGCCAGAATTGAGTGCCACTGCTCTAGTGTAGCACAGGAATGTGTGAAACAGGCATTTTCATTTAGAGCACTGTGTGATTGGAGAGGTCTGCCAGAAAGCATAACTAATGAGCTCAGCAAAACAGACTTGAGATCATTAGAAACATGTGCTGGTAATGTGTGTTGAAATTGTACATGATGATTCTGCAATAAGAAGGATTTGACACTTTAAAATGCAATTAGAAGTGCATTTGCAATGTGTAGCATGAAGCTGTAACTGGATTATGTGTGGGGCTGCCAGCCCCCCTGAACCCCTACCCCCTGGGACCACCTTGTGAATAAGATGCATCTCACAGGTTACATCCTGGAGAGCTAAAGGGATGAATACATTAATGCATACATGTTCTTTCTCATTCTACAGACAGCAACTGTAATCTGTGTCCAGAGAAGTGGATGAGGTTCAATGGAAAGTGCTACTACTTCTCAACTGATAATATGAACTGGAACTCCAGCCGTGATAACTGCACATCAATGGGGGGGCACCTGGTGATTATAGAGAGCAAGGCAGAGCAGGTACAGAATAGCAATCAACTTCACAAAGATCCTAATGGAGCTGCACAGTCTGACATCACAGTGTGTAGGAACAATTCAGTAATTGATAATTCAGAGTTTATCTGGGTTGATTAGTTCTCTTATTAAAAATATTCAATTGACGTATTACAAAGATTGAGGATTTACTATGAACACACATTCACGCGCAGACACAAGGAATGTTTAATCAATACTAGTATTTTGTTAAGTACACAAATATTAAACAGAAATCAGAAAAGTCAGAAAGTAAATCTCTTAGTCTCTAAGCACAAAACACAAGTCAAAAGCTTTCACTGCATTCAAGCGGCTAGCAGGGCAATTGAAATATGACACCGCCTATCTCCTCACACACAGGGCAGAAACCTCATCAGCCCAAGCAAGCTGTGACGTAGCTAGTAACTTGCTCACACACATACACACCCACACACACACACACATAATGGTATATAGATTAAAGATATGGCAAGTTTACTTTTAAAGAAATTCTTCATACAACAATATGAGGTAGATTACTTATAGTTACTTCATCAAGTTTCACTAAAAGTTATTTCACATGCAAAGTGTGTAAATTAAATTAATCACAGCTCAATTCTATGTGAATGTGTTACCATTAATTTAGTTCCATGAAAGGAAAATGCAACTGAATTATACTCAACGGTTCCTTGAAGCTTAGACTTTTGGTCCGCTGGTTTGGTAACTCAAATCTGTTGAAGTGTCCAGTACAAAAACTCTCCTCTCAGCAACAAAGTCTTCAATTCCACATTGGATCAAACTCGGCAACAAAGCTTTGAATTCTTGATAGAATCAACAAACAGCTGCAGCAAAGTCTTCAGTCCTCGGTATAGGATCCACAACAGCGGCCGTCCGCTCTGTCCTCTTCGCTGAATCTTTTAGCTGCGCAGGTAGCAGGGCACAGTTTCTTTTGGATACTGTGGTTGTAAGTGTACAGCAGACCCAGACTGGTTTGTCTGATAACAGATTTGTCTTTTGTCTGCTTCCTTTTGTCCAATGGCTTGTTGTTGCAGTTGGGACTTGTTGACTTCTATATTTTATGTCTTCCTTGCACCAAACCGCTTGTGTTTGCAGTTTTGCGGTCACTTCACTGTCCTTTCAGCCTCCCCCAGTCCAGGTGCCCCCCTCCTAGCCCTGGTCATCTTCAGTTCAGTATTCCTGCCAGGAACCAAGGGGCCCTTTTCTTAAGACACAGCAGTTTGCTCTTTTTCTTAAGACACAGCAGTTTCATTAATTAGTCCAGTTATATCATTAATACACATTCATGTATTAATATCATATACAGGGAATATGTCCCACAAGTGTCACAGGCATTGTTGCCAACTGGTTCAGCACAAATTACAGAAATTAATCTACCGTATTCATTTTTATATATGTAGCGCCACCTTATGGATATACCCACCACGCCACCCCCTTTTATATATATAGGAGAGGGGGACTCCCAAAAGTACAGTTTAATACGAATAATCCCCACACACAAGAACCCTTCAAATAAACACAGATAAAAAAAACAAAACAATCTCTTATAATAGGTAATAAATCAACAAATCAATAATACTTAGTCATAAAAGTACAAACAAATAATATGCAATTATAAAGCTTCCAGCAGATAGTATGTAATTGTGGAGATCGGTGAAGGCAGCCCACCACCAAAAGACAGGAGGGCGATAGAGCCACCTAGTGAACAATCACAACAGATAAAAACAAAATCAGTGAAACAAAATAACCAACGCAAATGAAAACTAAACAAATAAACTTAAAACTACAAAATCATCAAAAGTGCAAAATTAAATCAAGAATAACACACAGTGCTCAACCAAATACCAAACAAATCAAAACTAAAACACCCTGCAGTGACTCTATCACTATCCTGAATCAAGAATAACACAACACACACAACCAAACACAAATCAAAAATAAAACACAAGTGCTCAACCTGAACAAGAATAACACAACACAAACAAATCAAAAACACCAAACAAATAAAACAAAACACCCTGCAGTGACTCTATCACTATCCTGAATCAAGAATAACACAACACACACAGTGCTCAACCAAACACCAAACAAATCAAAACTAAAACACCCTGCAGTGATCCTGAATCAAGAATAACATCCCAGCAAAACACAAACAAATCAAAACTAAAACACCCTGCAGTGACTTATCACTATCCCAGCAACAGGAAGTGCACTGCCTCAAAAAATCCACAGACTATAAAGTATGCTATACGCAAATGGTGAATCAGCTGTGTGCAATATTATCTCAAATAACTATCAATTGGTTTGCAAGCGTTGCTAAAATTATATTTAAAAAAAAACCCGTATTAACACTATCTAAGAAAAACAGTGGGGAGCGTTCTTTATCCTATGAAAAAAGAACAAAAGTTAGCATCTCCCCAAAGGCACGCTACTACCACTGTACAATAGAAATGTTTATAAAATCACAATACCTCAGGCGGGCTGTAACCTACACGGTACATAAACCCACCCTACACGAACCTTTAAACAATCAATCACATTACCTCAGGCAAGTCTGGATTCAAACATCTTTATCAAATACCGAACTAAAATTAAAGACGTGATTAAAAATAATTCAAAATAACAATGAATCACACTGGGTAAACAGATCATGTAACTGGCCTACCCTCCACTCGTCAAACATCAACAGACAGACAGACAGACAGACAGACAGACAGACAGACAGACAGAGAGACAGAGAGAGAGAGAGACAGAGACACACACACACACACACACACAGACACACACACACACACAGAGACACACACACACACAGACACACACACACACACACACACAAACACACACACACACACACACACACACACACACACTACACACTGAAAATGACAAATGACAAATTATGGCACTTTTTAAAGGTAAGCTAATCATTTCAGACCGCCCAATCAACAGCACCTGTTGATGGTGTTGATCAGCTACGCTAATTAAGCATCTAAATCAGGGTATTTTAGCAAATCAAGCCCTAATGTTCACTGAATATAATAAAATCAGCAGCACCCGCTACATATGGATAGGTGGAAGATCAACAAATTCCTTTGCTACTGTATGTATGTATATATAGAGGGAAAGAGATTTCAAAAACAGCAAACAGTTCTCTATCCAAGGAGAATCGGGATCTAACAGGGTACTCATCAATCACTAGAAATACTCCATGAAGAATATATACAGACAGGGTTAACACTGCTGGAGAGTCAAAGGTGTGTTTTGTGTTTAGGATTTCATATCGAACCAGACCGGCAGTAAGGAATACTGGATTGGACTGAATGATCACGCTATAGAAGGACAGTGGCGCTGGGTGGACAACACAACTCTAAATACTAATGAAACGTGAGTCATTCTCTTTCTGAAATCATTCAGGAAGGTCTACTGTAAAACAGGAAATGACATACCTTGCAGATAGTATAGCCTAAAATTTACATAAACTGTATATAAACTAATTGCAGTCAGTATGCTATCTCTGAGGCTTAAAGTAGTGAAAATGTCTTGCTCACAAACATGTCATGTTTTACAGTATTTTAATGATCTATTCTGTATTAATCCTGCTGGGGCTTTCCCCTCAAAGCGATTTATAGGCTTGTTTATTAATACAGTGAAATGAGGTCCATATATGTTTTAGATCCGCCACTGTTTAGCTCATTAAAATAGCCCCTTCGGGTTATTACACCCAAGGATGTGCTTTATATCATCTCATTATCTCATGCCACACTCAGCCTTTTAATGCACAAACTGCAATGCAAAGACCAAACGTGACTTCAACTTTAAAAAATTGAAATGGTCACCCTAAAGCGTGCCTGTCTCGTGAGGATTGTTCAGTGCAAACTGCTGGGGTTACATTCTGAGCTCATTTGTTGTCCCTTATTGGGCTTGTAAAGCACAGTGTGGAGTAGTGGTTAGGGCTCTGGACTCTGACCGAGAGGGTCGTGGTTCCATCCCAGGTGGGGGACACTGCTGCTGTACCCTTGAGCAAGGTACTTTTACCTGGATTGCTCCAGTAAAACCCAACTGTATAAATGGGGAATTGTATGTAAAAAATAATGCGATATCTTGTAACAATTGTAAGTCGCCCTGGATAAGGGCATCTGCTAAGAAATAAATAATAATAATCCTAGGAAAAGTGATGAAGAAAATGATACCTGGAACTGGAGTCCAATTCATGTGTGTTTCATGCAAAAGGATTTTGAAACTTTACATTTTCATGCAATTAGTAACCGATATAACGATATTGCATTTTTAAAGCAAGTTTTAATCACACTTTGTGTTCATTTAATATTTCAGATACTGGGGCAAAAGGGAGGATGGTGGTCAAGAACCCGACAATTATACTGGATCAGATCCACTGGGGGAAGACTGTGTTCATCTTGCTAAGTATTCAGATCTTACACCCGGCTGGTATGATGCTTCCTGTACTAAGGGTTCATCTCAAAGGATTTGTGAAACAGTGGCAGCGATTATAAAACCATGATATCTGTAATCCCTCCCTCCCTCAAAACAGCTGTAACATCTAATGCTTTTAATCATTTTAATATTCTTGTAATAATAATTGAATTGAACTGTTTCTTGCTGAGAACTGACCTTTTTGATGGATGTAATGTCTGCGCGCTTTCAAGAGAGGTAGCACCTGTTCTTGTAAAATAAAGGAGTTACTGACTGCTTGCTCCAGTCCAGATAATCCTGAACATATTCAAGGTAATGTTGATCTAATAGGCATCTTGGTTATCCTTTAGTTATTTTCACGCAATGTTTTTATATGTATTAAATTAGAATTGACGTTTTGATTTTTATTTCTATAAACATTTGCTTGATTTATTATTGGTTTAAGTTTGATCTGATTTGATTGCACTGACGCCTGTGTTTCCTTTTTTTTCGGTTGTTTCGGTTCCGCGTTCCCCCCCCGAAGTGCATTGATTGGCCAGCAAGAATGACTTCTGTCTCCAGCCCTAGTTGTCATAGCGAACCAAAGCCAAGTGATGTCATTGGCTGGTTTACAACCTGCTCCTCCATTGGTCTGCCTTTTCTAATTTCACCACGGCGTTTAAATGTCCTGGGATTGCTCTAAAGTGGAGTGGAAAACCGGAGGTAAACTATCGAACCAGACCACTCAAAGAAGCCGAGTCCCTGATCTCTAGTGGAATAGAGTGCCATAATTTGGGGCATAGCAACAGAAGGCGCAGGCGAGCAGAAGGGATACACAACAGTGTGAGATCAGCAGAGCGGAGGTTGCGAGTGGGGAATGTAAAAGATAAAAGATCTGACAGATAAGTCAGAGCTAGCCCATGAAGAGACTTCTATGTCAGCATTAAAATTTTAAAATAAATTCTAAACCTGGTAGGCAGCCAGTGCAAGGCCTCCAAGACAGGAGTGATGTGAGCTCTTGTCATGTGATTGCTGTAAAGTGGAGTGGAAAGGGGTCCCCTTGACCCGAGGTAAACTACCAGACCAGACCAGACCAGACCAGAGCAGAGATTTTAATAGCGTGACACTTTGGTGTTCTTATGAAAGAAGCAGTTACCACCGACCGAAAAAGAGACGTGTTGGAAGGTGTTCAGAGAGTGTTTGGTGCGGTGAGTTTGTCGAGTGACACGTTTTGGACGTTATGTAAATTATATTTCATATTTGCTATTCGCTTTTAGCTATGTAAAGAAAAGCTCTGTTTTTACTGGGTCGAGAGTTTACCTCTGTTACAGTTTTAGTGCCTTGTAATTTGTGATTGGTGTGTATGCTGCTGCTTATTGTTTTATTATTGTATGTATTTGTATTAAGATATTTGGGTTTGTCTCTGATTTTTTTTTTTTGGGAAACTGGGTTGCATAACTTGGAAAGATATGTATTGTATTCATTTCATTTTTTTTTTTTTTTTTTTTTTTTTTTTTTATCTTCCCCGTATGTACAGATACTGTAGTTGTGGGTAATTAGTATTGGTTTTGCTTGTCTGTAGTGGTTATAGATTTGGCTATTTGCACAGAAGGTATTTGGAGTTTTCACTGCTGTTTGAAATTGTTTGTATATTTATGTTATTTCTATTTAATTATATGTTTCTTTTGCTTTATGACTGCGCTTTTGGGATTTGATATGACTGTAAATTGACTGCAATTTAAGATTTAAGGCAAGATCTAGCAATAGCCTGGTGAGAACCATTTGTGTTAATGTGCTCGCTCATCTATTTTATCCTTGTGTGTGTAATAAACTTGGACCGAACGTGATACCTGCCTTGTTCCTCTTCATCTCTCTCATTGCCTTCCACTGCCTCTCTCCTGAATCAAAGAACCTTGTTTTAATTGAAATTCGTTTTTGGTGGTGTTGTTGTGCCCCTCCCCAGATTAGCGAGCAGGGGGTTACAGCTCAGCCCGCCCCACTCTTTTGGCGGGTGAATCTCAATTTTGTTTTAAATAACTATTTCTGAGTGTGCAATTCCCTCAGTGGTGTAATCAGCTATAACAATATCTATGCTCTCTTTCTGTAGTACTAGCCTTATGATTTAACAGGTGTTACATCTCATATTATAGCAATGTGAATCCAGAGAGATAATTGAAAGGAGCCCAACCATCTGCATGTATGTATGCTGCTGCTTCTCAGACAATTCATCACTTTAGTGAGATAGTGCCTGAGAAGAACATAAACTTTATGTTTTCATCATCCGGTTCAAACCTCTTCAGATGACATTTAAAGTAAGGGGAGATAAAAGGTGGGTTAGCGAGCAAAACTGAGACACAGACTTGGAGGATAAGACACAGAGCCAGCTGATCTTCCCCGGTCAATAAACACTACCATAGTTGAAGGACAGACGCCTGTCGCCTGTGCTCCCTCTAGAATCTGGGTAATATCCATGTTCAGTGTTATAGTTGCTGCTTATATAATTGAATGCATTTCTATAGAGACTCATAATAAAGTGTTGTGATTCAGATTCAGACACACCTTCGTTGTTGTGCTTTCCTCCTTCTCCTACACCTTCAGCACCTATTCTGACATCATTAAAGGTACAGGCACCCTTGCCGCCCCACAATCTTGCACAACTGAATGCAAAAGGCTGATTTTTCAAAACTAGTCTAACATTAAACAGTTTCTAAAGCAAGTCCAAGTCCTTTTTAAGTTAGACTGGGCAACCTTCAAGCCCTGGTCATTATAAGGTGTCATCATTATTAACAAAATACAATTACTTTCAAAACCACAATGTAATTAATGTTATTGCTGATCAAACAAACCAGCAGCAGTGTCCAGTGACATCCTGACTTAATGAACAGTGTGGCTCTGAGTGAAAGGACGAAGGCAGATTCTCTCACACTTAGATCCGGAGTAATGTCTTGGCTTCGCCCTTGCACTCACGTATGTATATTAAATCATTCATATATTTAATGCTATTTCATACATTTGTAGATTCTCAATCTCAAAAAGACAAATCTGCTGCTATATGTAATGAATTAGGACCCCCTTTCTATTTCGTAACAAGGGCTGTGTATTGGAAAAAGACATCCCATCTAGTTCAACACTGCTTGCTGTTGCCTACATTATGTTAATGTGCGTTTACTGCAGTTGTAGTAAAAATCTATAAAGTTTATGCATGTTTTAATGCTACACAACTGTAGACAATCACAAAAAAATAAGCGTGTGATACTGTAATTATTTAAAAAAAAAAAAAAAAATCTGAAAACCTGCTGACCACTAACCTTGCAAAATATAATTGAACAAACTTTGATGACTCTCCCCAGCTTTGAGAAATCAGCCTGTTTGCAGAGAGGGAGGCGTGTGGGCGCCAGTCTGTGAAACTGCACTACAGTGGATAACGTGAGGACTTTAGTTTTCAAACCATTTTTGTCTTCCCTCTTTGCTATTTTATGTATTGTGTTATGCATGTGGACTATGGGCTTGGTTTTTAGTAAATGTCCACTCTATTTCAAGAGTATTAATCTGCTTTGTAAATGTCTCTTTTCCCCGTGAATCTGTTTTTGTAGAGCTTTATTTACAGATAGTTCATCAAGAATGAGTTTCCAAGCTTTAAAATCAGTCCCAATGTTTGTATATATTTGAGTGTTAAGGACATTTAAATACTTCTTTAAATATGAAAAAGATATCCTGCAAAGTAAACCATTGCGTCAATGAGATCTGAAATAAATCACCCCTCCATGCCACTGTACAGAAGAGTGTTTCTCTCCTGTGTTTAGAAGGGAGTCTGTCTCAAATGACCCTGGCCAGTCCTGGTGCCTCTTAACCCTGTATCTGCTGCTGTCACCCTCGGACACCTTTGGAAATGAGCTCCTGAAACTCAAACAGCCTCAGGGTTTGGGTTCCTGGTTCGTTGTTGTTTTCTGGTGAGACCGCTATTAGGCCAGGGGCTGGGAGATTATTACAGGCTGGATTTAATATTTTGCACTGTCAATATTTTAATTGTGTATTTAATAAAGTATATACCTTTTTACCAAGTACTGCATTGTGTGTGGTTGTGTATGGTGGGTCGGTGCTGGGTTACACTGGGATCCTTGGAGCAGTGGTCGGGTGGACATCCCGACGTTGTGGCCACGGGGCCGCTGTTCTGAAGGTAGAAGAATCCGGGCAGCTGACAGATACGATTTTGTCACGGAGGTCATGAATTTGAACAAAAGTCTGTGAAATCTTGGAAATGGATGTAAAACGCATTTGGTTTGGCATTTCCTTTAAAAAATGCAGTACGTCATGTAGTGGAAATACAAATATGCGAGTATCTGTTTGGTTGTGTATGCACACAGCATTTACATGTAGCTATGTAGGTCAGCAAATGAAATTTGTATTTTGTAGCTGAGCGAGCATGTAAATGAACACAGATCGTATGTTACTGTAAACTCTCGGTTGTGATCTTCACATACATACAGGTCTTGACTCAGTCTCTTCTAGTTTCAATAACACTGATGAAGGCACTAGCCTTGCAACACTACATACTGTGATTGTGGAAAAATAAAATCACAGCATCCCGGATAGATTACTCTAAGGGGTTATTTTTTCTTGTGCGACACCCGCAATCAAACCTGACCTAGAGAATCACAGAACACAGCTGTGTAGCGAGTAGGAAGGCAGAATCTCAAAGTGTTTTTATTACCTGGGAACCCAAAAGTCACCTGATACCAATGTGGCAGCCATCTTAGGTCACAGGTCAAAGTGGCTGCACTGTTTCCACAACACTGGAAACATGAAGTTGCAGCTGCAATGCTTTATGAGATATTATCTGTAGTAGTGCAGAGATGACGGGATCACTAACTCATACTATAATTAGGGCTTCTGATTTTCGGTTTTAACCGATAAAACACCCCCGATACAAAAAAATGAAATCGGATGATAACCAATAAGGAAAACACCGGAAAAACTGTGCAAATGGTCAATCAATTCATGTTGACTTTACCCTTTTCCCATTCAAAAATAAAACCTATTACAACAATAATAATAAATACATTTCTCAGTGCTGCTGGGCAATGTCCTGCCTTCCTGACTTATATCTGTCATTGATTCGTTCTGAATACTTTAAATCCACCCCAACTACTGAGTGACAGCACATTCCTACATTTCTATTGCAGACTCAGCGTAAGAGATCTAAAACAAGATTACAATCAGGATGGAGGCTTGTTAGCAGGATTTAAAGCTGTATTATAGTTAAGATACGGAGAATTTAAAACAGAATTGTGGTGAAATGTACAAAAATGCGTACACACAAAATCCCCAGAAGAATGAGCCCGTGACCAGAGGGATTTTGTTGTGGAAGACAGCAAAATAAAAGAAGGTACCACTTAAGTGTGCAAGTACTGTCGAGTCAATACTATACAAAATTGACAGAAATAACAAAAAAACAAAACGCTCAAGCATTTTGGAAAGTAACTGAAAACACTAATTTCATACAGTATATCAAAAACGAAAGCCCCCCCCACCCCCAAAAAAAAACGATTTACATAAAACTAAAAAATAGCTAAAAATAAGCACCAAAAAATACAATTAATAAAACCCGAAAAACAGAAGCCCTAGCTATAATACAGGCTGCCCTTACAGGGATGCTTCAAAAGATATTAAATCACAGAGGGGTACAGCTGATAGAAATGAAACTCAGACCCTGAAAAAAAACATTGCAGTTGTTTTTTTTTTTTTTTTTTTAAAGTACCGGTGCTGAATTTGACAATTTAGATTGTTGTTTGTAGTTTCCTCTTTACAGAAATAACTTCTGACACAGGTGGTTGATTTTGGGGAACTGTGTCTTCATTACTGTATAATTAAGAATAGAAGATTACATCGCCCCTGAGGCTCTAGATCTCATAGGTTCTTCCTGTGTTCGCTTCTTGCTGGGCACCCTCCATTCTGCTACAATCTTACAACAATCTAACAAGATGTCTGGTGAAGTTCTCTACTCCAGTGTAAAGGTCACTCGGAAACCAGGCGACCAAGCAGCTGCTAAACTGTGTGCAGGTGAGCATTGTCTCTGTAAACCTGGTGCTTTATTACATGAAGAACGGGCTCCCTTTAAAATTGTTGCATACATTTCTGTGTTTGCTTACACACTTGACTGGGTCTCAGACTCCGCTGTGTAACTCTCTTTGCCAGTTTACAGTGGTAAAGAGCTGCTTTGCTGTAACCAGACTCATAAGAACATAAGAACATAAGAACATAAGAACATAAGAAAGTTTACAAACGAGAGGAGACCATTCAGCACATCTTGCTCGTTTGGTTGTTAGTAGCTTATTGATCCCAGAATCTCATCAAGCAGCTTCTTGAAGGATCCCAGGGTGTCAGCTTCAACAACATTACTGGGGAGTTGGTTCCAGACCCTCGCAATTCTCTGTGTAAAAAAAAAGTGCCTCCTATTTTCTGCCCCTTCATCTAATCTCCATTTGTGACCCCTGGTCCTTGTTTCTTTTTTCAGGTCAAAGAAGTCCCCTGGGTTGACATTGTCTATACTTTTTAGGATTTTGAATGTTTGAATCAGATCGCCGCATAGACTTCTTTGTTCAAGACAGAATAGATTCAATTCTTTTAGCCTGTCTGCATACGACATGCCTTTTAAACCCGGGATAATTCTGGTTGCTCTTCTTTGCACTCTTTCTAGAGCAGCAATATCCTTTTTGTAACGAGGTGACCAGAGCTGAACACAATATTCTAGGTGAGGTCTTACTAATGCATTGTAGAGTTTTAACATTACTTCCCTTGATTTAAATTCAACACTTCTCTCAATATATCCGAGCATCTTGTTAGCCTTTTTTATAGCTTCCCCACATTGTCTAGATGAAGACATTTCTGAGTCAACATAAACTCCTAGGTCTTTTTCATAGTTCCCTTCTTCAATTTCACTAGCTCCCATATAATATTTATAATGCACATTTGTATTGCCCGCATGCAATACTTTACACTTTTCTCTATTAAATTTCATTTGCCATGTGTCTGCCCAGTTCTGAATGCTGTCTAGATCATTTTGAATGACCTTTGCTGCTGCAACAGTGTTTGCCACTCCTCCTATTTGTGTGTCGTCTGCAAATTTAACGAGTTTGCTTACTATACCAGAATCTAAATCATTAATGCAGATTAGGAATAGCAGAGGACCTAATACTGATCCCTGTGGTACACCACTGGTTACCTCACTCCATTTTGAGGTTTCTCCTCTAATCAGTACTTTCTGTTTTCTACATGTTAACCACTCCCTAATCCATGTGCATGCATTTCCTTGAATCCCTACTGCGTTCAGTTTGAGAATTAATCTTTTATGCGGGACTTTGTCAAAAGCTTTCTGGAAATCTAAATAAACCATGTCGTATGCTTTGCAGTTATCCATTTTCAATGTTGCATCCTCAAAAAAGTCAAGTAGGTTAGTTAGACACGATCTCCCTTTCCTAAAACCATGCTGGCTGTCTCCCAGGATATTGTTACCATATAGGTAATTTTCTGGTTTCTAGTGTTAAATTTAGAAATCCCAATAGACCTGATACCTTTTATTGGACTAACTAAACAATAATTAATCACAAGCTTTCAAGACATCATCGTTGTCTTCTTCAGGTATAAGTAGGATAGAGAGATTGATGTTTTTCCTACTATCACATCTCCTTCTCTTTGTCTATCATCTCTAGACTAATAAGGCTACCATTTCATCTATCAATGAAATACCTAATGAAACTTCAGTCCTTGGTTAGCTCTCCTTTAAAGGCTGGGCAGTAATAATTTAAAGCCAGTAAGAGGTAAGGGAATGGATTTGATAAAGCCTTGTTTAGTGCTGCTTTAAGTTTAACTTGATTTTAAAGCATTGTTAATAAGAGCCTACAATCTGATGCTCCGCTAGTAAAATTGTCAGATCAGATGTTCACTTCTCCTGTGTTTTGTTTGTCTTCACTCCCAGGAAGGGAAGACGATGTCACCTATGCTACAGTGAAGTTTGCAGAAGCTCCAAGCTCCCAGCAGCAGCAGCAGACAGACCCCAGCCGCTGAGCGGGTGAGCCCATGAATAGCACTGCTGTCAGTGTCATCATGTTACATTACATTCTCCCTTACCTTTTCATGATGTCTGGAATCATTCAGAGTGCTTCTTATTGTCAATACTCAGCCATGGTTTATTCCCTTTAGTCTGGGTGTTAAGGTGCTTTGACCTGAATTCAGGGCCAGGTTCCCTTTACCCACACAGACTGGATCAGCAGAGTGTCTGTATTGTAGAGAGTGCAATCTAGTGAACACATACTGTGAATCAAGTTTCCTTTGAAGCCAACAGCAGAACAGCCTTGCTGTATTTATCCACACACCCTGTTGAAACACCTGTTAACTAGCTCCAGAGCTGCAGCTTTGTAAACAAGTTTGACATTGCTTTTGCAGAAGCTCTGAGCTCCCAGCATCTAACAGCACAGTGGGTGGGTGTGATAGGGTACACCCCGCCCCTGTGTTTGTTTGTATTATCGTTATTATTTAAGTGTAGCTTGTATTATGAATGTAGGTGTGTGGCTGCAGGGCAGGTGGAAGCTCTGCCAGAGCATTGCTGCGTGTTGTGTGGGGAATATTGGGTGGCAGGGAGGGAGTTAAAATCCTCCCTGCAAACACACGTGGGAATGTAGCTGGACCCCTCAATGGAATTAATGTTTAAATGCTTAATTAAGGCTCCAGCCACGGGTGTTTATAAAACAGGTGTTCACGGGTGGTAATAGAAAAATAGAGTTGGTGAGAATTCATGTTGATGAAGGCGAGGGTTTTGTGTGTGGTGAATATATATGTAGCACCTAGCCTATTGATTACACTACGCCACCCCCTAATTATCCCAGGAGTAAGGGGAACTCTGAATTAACAGGTCTAATGTGATCACACCCCCGCATAAGTCCCTTCCAAATGAATGAAAGAATAAAAAGGAATGGCAACGCACATGTAGTGTAAAACCCTGCCCCACATAGGCAGGGCATGCACATTTATTAAAAGAAACAAATTAAGAGAAATAAAATATTTGCTTGATAATACAAGTGTCTTCTTTTCTAACTAACAACAATTTCTATGCTACAAGGTAAGTCTCATAAAAGGCGAGAATAAAATGGACAAGCCACCACAACAGCCCCTCTCAAATGGCACTGCGCCTGGGAAGAAAAAGGTGCTCAAAAAAAGAACAAATACCAAATAAGTGCTTAAAACAAATAACCAAACAAAATGAATTATAATCAAAAAAATATAACAAAGTGCCAACAAATCTTAAGTGTGCGCAAATCGTAACTCAGCAGAAACACCAGGAGGCAGTGTGACCTAGAGAGGAAGGGCTGAATACCGGCACCCACGCCTTAGTTCAGATTTCTACCCTTAGTACTTCATACTATATGTAACGTTTGTTTCTTTATCACAATAGATTACACTTAAATTTGTTGGTAAACAGACACATTTAAAACACTAGCAAAATAGAGTCTTCTTTCTGTTTCTTTTAGTAAACACACCAGATCAAGCTAAATTAATTTAAAACAAGCAAAAAGTAACAAGAGCAAAAAGCAAGAAAAAAAACAAGCTATCTGTAATAGAAACAAAAGTGGCTCCTATAGAAAAAGAAACAAAAAGTATGCGTGACCACTAAACATATTTGACAGGTAACTTAATTACTAAGTTGAATACATTAAAACAAGTAAACTGCCTAAAGTAGAAAAAACTAAAAAATACATTCCCTCGGGTGAACCAAAATAGGCAAACGATCTTCTTCCCACTTGTTCACCTTACTAAATACCCATAAAACAAATAAAAGCATTTTAGATGAGGGGAAACCAGCACACAAAGAAACAAAAAAGTGATAGCGAGAGCACCTTCACCACCTTCACCTTCACCTTCACCTTCACCTTCACCTTCACCTTCACCTTCACCTTCACCACCTTCACCTTCACCTTCTTCTTCTTCTTCTTAGTCTTAGCAGCAGCAGCAGCAGCAGTCTTATTTCGCTGATTGAAACCACCAGGTGTTATATTGGGTGTGGCAGATTGCCAGGAATGTTACGGCAATTAAATTATTGGTAGAAATTAAGTGACCTCACCTGCTATATATATATATATATATATATATATATATATATATATATATATATAACAGAGCGGCACTCACTCTGGTTCGTTGCCCCTTTAAAAGCAGGACCCAGGACACAAGAAATGGATTCTCAAAAAGCTTTACGCTATTTTTTAATACACAAAATAAACACAAACAAAATAAACACCTAGCTCCGTTTGGAGTGCTAACTACACAGGTAGGTTCACCTTAACTACCAAACCGACAGCTAAGCTGTTTACCGGCAGACAAAACACACCACGGTACTTACAAAAGGAGACTGCTCGAAAACAGCACACACAGCCTTCTGTTTCCTTCTACTCAGCAGCCCCCAGTAGTTTAGCTGTCTCTCTTAAATACCCTGCACCTGGTTCCAATTTACAATCGTAACCAGGTGCGGGTGATAATTAAATAATAAAACAATTAACAAAACGGTGCATACGCATTACGTTTTCTGCAGGGAGGATATTAACCCTCCCTGCTGTGTTACACATCCTCCCCTCAAGTGTGCAACACTGATTGGCTATTCCAAGGCCACCCCCCTAAACAAACCACCACCCTCGAGTCCACAGTCCACAAATTTCGCCCTCTTACACGGGCGGGCTTGAGGGTGGGTCGGTTCCTCCGGGCGCTCCAGGAAGGGACCGTGTAACGGCGACACGGGACCCCACCGGATGACAGGGGCGACCCGGCGACGGCCGGGGAACAGGAGGCTGCAGCAGCGGCAGAGGTTCTTCACCTGGGGACCGGGCAGCGATGTCCGATCACCCAGGGGAGCTTTAGCAGCGGGGGGGGGAGCAACAGTGACGCCTGGCAGCAGCCCAGCGACATCTGGGTGCTCGGGGAGAGCGGAGGGAACCAGGGGGGAGCTGTGGCCGGGTGGTGCACACCTGGGCTCCAGGTCTAGCGCAGGGAGGTCCAGGCAGACCGCAGGGTGTCCAGGAGCAAGGGGCACGGATCACCTGCAGCAGCGCCGGACCGGATCGCAGGGGTGGTGGTCGGGTTGTGGTGTAGGTGGGGCTCCTCACCTCCTCCCCTTGTCTGTAGCCGACGGCGGGTACCTCTTGCCCTCGGCTGTCCTTCCTCTGGCTCGGGACTGACTCCTCCCGCCTCAGGACACAGCACCATGTCCTCTGGGGCAGGAGACCAAGGGCTTCTCTCGCCGGGACTGCAGACAGCGGTGCCTCCCTTGCCTGCTTCCATTTTTGGAGCAGCAGCTCCAGCTCTGTTGGCTCCCCGCTCCCTTGCTTCCAACGGGCCAACCCCAGCTCTCTCCCCATCTCTCAGTCTGCTCTAACTGAGCAGCGGTGTTCTGGTTGATCCTTTGCGATCAACTCTTCAATGCTTTCCATTTTTTTCTCTGGGTAGGGGCGCCCACACTCGCTGCCACCATATGTAACAGAGCGGCACTCACTCTGGTTCATTGCCCCTTTAAAAGCAGGACCCAGGACACAAGAAATGGATTTTCAAGCGCTTACGCGCTATTTTTAATACACAAAATAAACACAAACAAAATAAACACCTAGCTCCGTTTGGAGTGCTAACTACACAGGTAGGTTCACCTTAACTACCAAACCGGACAGCTAAGCTGTTTACCGGTAGACATAAACACACCACGGTACTTACAAAGGAGACTGCTCGGAAACAGCACACACAGCCTTCTGTTTCCTTCTACTCAGCAGCCCCCAGTAATTTAGCTGTCTCTTAATAAATACCCTGCACCTGGTTCCAATTTACAATCGTAACCAGGTGCGGGTGATAATTAAATAATAAAACAATTAACAAAATGGTGCATACGCACATGTTTTCTGCAGGGAGGATATTAACCCCCTCCTGTTGTAAGTTATAATATATATATATATATATATATATATATATATATATATATATATATATATATATATATATATATATATTATATTGGGGTTTTTTTGGGCGTGTATTGTGTGTTTTGCCCGTGGTATTTGTGGTCATTTTGATTAAATGAGGGCATTAGCACATTTAAACCTGCAGCTTTCTTGTGTTTGAGTCTCTTCCTGGTAGAAACAGCTGCCAGTGACGTCATCCTGTCACCGTGGGACAATGTTATTAAAATAGCAATGCTGCCAATGTCATCACACTTGTTTAGTGACAACTGCATGGGCACCTCACTCTCTGAACAAATATATTTGTCCTACAGAAACAAACATGGATTTCTGCTGTGAGACTGGCAAGGATTTCATGAAGTCTTTTCTATACCGCAGTGTATCTTGTGACTGAGTGTTTGAAGTTATAACTCCAGAAAGTTTCTTTAGTATACTGTGTACTGCATCCTGAGCTGTGTTCTCTCTCCTCAGACCCCACCCCGCCTGTGAGTGCTGCTGGCAAAGCCTCTTCATACAGATATCCTGCACTGGTCCTCCTCATTCTGTGCTGTCTCTTACTGGCTGCCATCATCTCCCTCGCTGTCTATCGTGAGTATTCACACACTGCTGTTTGTTAGCAGGGTTTCAAATCGCTTGTGTGGTATTCTCTAACTCAATCATCACCTCACAATGGGACCATTTCACAAACAACTGATCAAAAGTTTTGTTTTTTAAAAGTCCAAGTTGATTAATTCAATAAAGTTTGACATTCAGCTTTATTCTCATTTTGTTGATTCAATACATTTTAAAGTCCATGAAACTGCTCTAAACTGATGTTGGCTTCTTCAATGAAACTCAAGGAAAGTGTCATGAATATCAAACTTGTATTCACATAAATGGACTTGTGAAAAGAGCATTCAGATACCAGTTTCCCATGACCAGTATGTGAAGCATGAGTCAGATTTACTGAACTGATTAATCAGCTTTAAACATGTGCAGAACAAGCTGGTTGAGAGCATTCGACTGAACAAAACTATAATTCACACTTGTCTGTTTGTTTGTTTTTCTTAGATTTCAAAACTAAAGACCCTGAGAAATACACCAGCCTGTCCACAAATTATTCATCATTACTGAGTCAGCTCCAGGACTTGAGGAGTGACTACAGCAACCTCAACAAGAATCATTCTGAGCTGCAGAGTAACTATAGCAAGCTCTCTGGATCTCATGCTAATCTGCAGAATAACTATAGCAGGCTCAATTAAACTCATTCTGAGCTGCAGAGTAACTATGTCAAGCTCTCTGGATCTCACTCTAATTTGCAGATTGACTATAGCAGGCTCAATGAAACTCATTCTGAGCTGCAGAGTAACTATAGCAAGCTCTCTGGATCTCATGCTAATCTGCAGAATAACTATAGCAGGCTCAATGAAACTCATTCTGAGCTGCAGAGTAACTATATCAAGCTCTCTGGATCTCACTCTAATCTGCAGAGTAACTATAGCAAGCTCAATGAAACTCATTCTGAGCTGCAGAGTAACTATAGCAAGCTCTCTGGATCTCACTCTAATCTGCAGAGTAACTATAGCAGGCTCAATGAAACTCATTCTGAGCTGCAGTGTAACTATAGCAGACTCCAAAAAGAAAATTCAGAATTAAGAAAGAACAATACTGAGCTTTCTGTGAAATCATCAATCTTGGATAAATACTGTCCTCTCAAAGAAGGCTCTTCAAAGGGTGAGTTGTGAATTCTATACAATCCCATCATCTGCAACAGACTGGATGAGAGAGAGAGAGAGAGAGAGAGAGAGAGAGACTTTGACTTTTTAAAAAACCTTTATTCAATAAGTTAAATTAGCATTACATATTTAATGTATATTCCTGTATATATATAGATAGAGAGAGAGAGAGAGAGAGAGAGAGAGAGAGAGAAAGTGAAACTTTCTTTTTAAATAAAAGAAAAAGATTGAATTTTTAAAATCCCTTTATTGAAAACACTAAAAAAAAACTGGTTTACAGAAACAGAAAAAAAACATTCCACACCATAAAACAGCAGCAACAATGACTAAAACACAGACGGCAGCAACAGTGACAGATCTTTTTAAAAATTTAAAATGAAATTGCCATCTTCACCCACCCCACACACTCCCTCCTCAATGCACCACCGCATCTTGAACCATACTGTAATAAAATAAATCAGCTTTTATTCTGGTTGCAACCAGGACTCTAAAACACACAAAGCATCATCTATACCAGTGCAGGACATTCTGTTCTTGTGGGATTTCTAAATGGTTAGCTTTGCTTGACATTGAAAAAAGTTGACCAGGGCACACAGATAGCGGCATTTGTAAGAATACTTCATACTAAAATGAACAGCGCTTTTAGTAAAAAAAGCACCCGGAGGTTCGTCCAGCAGGCCGGAGTCGTGGGCAGTCTGTGAAACACTGTTTCCACGGCGGGGGGCAGAAGGGCACTGCTCCCCCACACCTGGGTCAACTCGACTCAGCTAGCGGTTCGTGGACATGATGCCATGCAGGACGCACCACTGCAGGTACAGTACTGCTGGCCTCAACCAATGGTTTCCATTCCAAAAGAAATTGACCAATTTCTTCTGGACCTGCTCCAGCAGCCCTGGGGGAGGGTTCAGACACAGCATGGATGCCACCAAGTTATTAATCACAAGGACCCTCCTCCTGAAGGGCAGGCAGTTCAGCAGCCATTACCAGCTCTGTAATCTCCCTGCCACCTTCACCAAAACACTCTCCCAGTTCTTCCCAGCCAGCCTTCCCAGCCAGCTCCCTGCCAGGAACGCCCCACTCTTGGCCCAGTTCACCTGCGCTGAGGAAGCTCTTTTAAAGCACCGCATGCAGGACTCCAGCACCATCACGTCTCAGTGGTCACAGAAACATTAAGCTCATCGGCGTACGCTGAGAGACAGACAAGCTGGGCGGAGGGGAGGGCAGGCATGGCCAAGCCAGCAAGACGCTCCCTCAGCCGGTGTAGCAGCGGTTCAATGGCTAGCGAGTAGAGCATCCCCGACAGAGAGCAGCCCTGTCTGATCCCTCTCTCCACTGGGAAAGGCTGGCTTAGACTGCTATTAATCTTAAAGCTAAAAATATCAGAGTATACAATTTTGATGTAAGACATAAAAACAGGACCGATACCAAACACCTCCAGGGTGCGGAATAAAAAGCCATGGTCCACCCTGTCGAAAGCCTTCTCCTGGTCAAGTGACATCAGCCCAAAATCTAGCGCCCCTGCACACAGTACGTCTGGTCTCTGTGCACCATGGCGCTCAAGCATTCTCCAAGACGGCTGGCCAGAGCTTTGAAAGGAATTTTATAATCGCAGCACAACGGCGACATAGGGCACCAGTTCTTCAGCTCAGAGAGGCCTCCTTTTTTGGGTAACAAAGTCAGTACTGCCCTGCGGCAGCTCAGGGGTAGCTCTCCCTCCACCACACACTCCTTCAGCACCTGTGCAGATCACTTCCCAGACATTTCCAAAAGCGTTTATAAAACTCAGCCGGAAGCCCGTCCAGCCCAGGTTTTGTGTTGTTGGAGAACTGTGTGACGGCGGTCGTGAGCTCCCCAAATGAGACAGGCGTGTCCAGTCCGCAGCGCTCCCCCTCACTCAGGATATGGAGACCCTTCAATAGCCACTCCGTCTACTCCTGGTCGCACTTCTCAGCCTGATACAGCTCGGAGTAAAAGTCCACTGCGGCCCCTCTGACTCCACAGGGCTGGAGACCTCTCTCCCCCGGGCAGCCTCAGTAACAGCATCTGCTTGTGTTCAGATACCTTCTTCTCCAAGCTGAAGAAGGCTGTGGGGGTGTCCATGTCTCTTAGTTCAATGAATCTTGCTCTCACCAGTGACCCCTTAATCAGGAGCTGTTTCCTCTCTTCAGGCTGCAATATATTCCCTCCATGCTCTGGCCACCCAGCGCTCTCTCAATCTCTAAAATATCAATCTCTAACTGGCTGACCGCTGCATTCATTTGTCTAGTGACGTTCTGGTATATTACTGGCAGAAAATCTTAATTTGAGTTTTCCCCACATCCCACCACTGCCTCAAACTGGAGAAACGCCTCTTCTCTCTTCTCCAGTTGTCCCAGAACATTGTAAAAATATCTGTGAACTGAGTGTCTTGTAATAGTTTAATATTAAAGTGCCAATAAGATTTAGTGCGCAAATTGTGCAGTGGGTAAGAAGAAAACTGGTGATGAAGTGATGATCAGACAGGGACGTGGGGTGAATACTGCTGTTAATGATTCTATTGAGGCGGTGCTTTTGAGTATACACGGTCCAGCCGTGCTCAGATATTTGACCATTACTTATTTTAATCCAAGCGTACTGTTTAGAGGTGTTGTGCAATTTCCTCCAGACGTCAGCTAGATTGAATATTGTCAGCATGCCAGCCAGCTCTCTGACGGATTGGGGATTGGGTTCATCATGATTTCTGTCTAAATTAAAATCTAAAGTACAATTCAAATCCACACCCCACCAGTATAAAATGTTCTGGATCACAGTTTCCTAAAATCTGAATAAGACTTTTAAAAATAAAATCTGTTCTCTCCCAAATTAGGAGCATAAATATTACAAAGATCAATAAAACCCCCATTTAATTTCATTTCAACTTTTAAAAGCCTCCCTTGCACGACCTCCTCCACAGACACAATCTCTGCTCCCAGCTCCGGTGAAAATAAAACTACCAGCCCAGCACTAACGTTGGAGCCGTGACTTAAAATCACCTTCCCCTTCCACTCTGACAGCCAGTGTGCTTCATTACTGCTGTCAGAGTGAGTCTCTTGCAGTAAAATACAATTTGCCTTTTTTGACTCAATAAAATCAAATAACTGGGCTCTCTTATTAACATCACAGCAGCCACTTTCATTAAAAGAGCTTAAAGTAAACTTCTCCATGGAGGAGGACTGTGACAGGATGAATGATGTGGTGCAAAAGACTGCCAATGTCCAAACGTATTCTCCCAAAACAAGTAATTTAATAATCCACACAAAAACAGAAATATCCACAAAAATAATACACCCTGATACCAGCGATGGTAATCAGGGCAAAACAAAACAAGGTTCACGTTTCAAAAATAACAAACAAAAAGACACTCCTTAACCACAATCCTCCGTGCACTTGAACTGTGCTCTCCAAAGGGGACTGTGGGCGGCGGAGCTGTGCTGTGTTGTGCTGTGCAATGAGGGGAGTGCTCTGGGGTTAGTGCTGGCTTGGTGAGCGACAGCCTCCCGTCCTCCTGCTCCTCTACGAAAAACACACAAACACGTAACAAAACAAACATACACCAGCTCCGCCGGTCAATTATTGTCTCAAAAAGAGGAGATACTGACGTAGCTGCTTCCCCTTTGTACCCAGAAAACTCCTCCCTGCAATCAACGCGTCACCTGGTTTCTCCAATAGAGGGCTGCCCCAGGGGCTGACTGCAATGGAATCGTCCTGAGTACTGCAGCTACGCCCCCTCCTAATATGGTTACCTTCCGGTTTCCACCTACCACCGAGGCAGATCTAGGAGGCAGCTTACCTTCCCCCTTGCACAGCGCCCTTTCTAATCGGGAGGGAGATTTACAGCCTCGATCCTTTCTCTCTCTATCACAAGGACGAATAAAACACGACAATAAATAACAGAAAACAAGGGTAAAAGCTATACAAGTGACTTGATCCATTTAAAAGCTTTTTGATTCGCGCATCATTTTTCTAGCAGTGCTCACAAACTTTTTCAAACAAAACCTCTTTTTTATATCAAACTCAACTACTGTCGCTTTCCTTAAAACTACATTAGCCATTGTACCAGTGTATAGTGAGGGAATAGCAGAGCGTAGGTTGGAGACCCGAGGTGACCGGTTTAGCGGTGATGGGGGACGCTGCATGAGCAGTGTCTTTTGTTTGTAGTTTTTATTACTGTGTTTTATTTTTCCTTTTTCTTTCACCTTTTGTTTTCATTTTTATTTCTCAGCACCTGCGCGTGCTGCCTGATACAAGTGCAACCGCTTTACCATCGTTGGTATTGGGGATAGCCAAACCAGTGCCACCTGGTGGTTAATAAAGGAAAGAAAAGTATAATAAAACTGGGCACCAGAGAGGTGTTTCAATTAAAACCTTCTGTCTCCCATGTCAGTGAATTCCCACACCCTCTCACAGGGACAAATAAAGCACCCCCCCCATTTACTCATCTGTCCCAATACTAGTTGGAGTGGAGGGGAGATGTAGTATCCTTGTGATAAAATCATGCTAATGCTGAGAATCTAGCCCTGTGTTTTAGGTGCAGCCCCCTTCTTCAGATCTCCAGGCGTTTCTGTTTAACATGCACTGCTTCTTTCTCTCATTGTGCAGAGCGAGGTTTGTGTAAAGCCTGTCCTGTGAACTGGGTGGAGTCCAATGGAAAGTGCTACTACTTCTCACCTGATACAATGGACTGGAACTCCAGCCGGACTAGCTGTGTGTCAATGGGAGCAGACCTGGTGATTATAGAGAGCGAGGCAGAGCAGGTACAGTATTGCAAGCATTCAAGTTGAAGAATAATTTTGCAGAAAACAAACTGTCAGGAAAAATTGCTTATCATGTATTTCTTAATTTCCTTTCCTTTAAGTACAGTAAGGGTCTCTTTTTTAAAAAGACACCCCTCTTTGCCTCAAGATGTTACAGCTCCATTGTAACTAATAGTAAACTGTTTTCTGCTCAGAAATTCTTATCAGAGAATGCTAAAACGGATTCTTACTGGATTGGCCTGATGGACGCTGTTACTGAAGGAGTCTGGCTCTGGGTGGACGGCACTCCTCTCAATGATAAGGCACAGTAAGAGCTTCAGTCTCATTCTGAAATCACTGCTGAGGTTTAAAAGGATACAGCAGCAAACAACCTAGTCATTTTCTACTGACATTGTGTGATACTGACTGGCATTGCTCCTCATCTCTTTCAGATTCTGGGCCACAAGGACACATGGTGGTAAAGAGCCTGATGACTATAAGGGAGATGACCCGTCTGGTGAAGATTGTGCACAACTAGAACCAAAGAGGAATTCCCATGAGACCTGGTTCGATGTCTCATGCAAAAAACTAAATAAAAGGATTTGTGAAACTAAGGCAATGATAGTCTAAAAAGAGGATGTGACAGGTTGGCGGTGACGACGTCCCCAGAGCAGAAAGCTGATACACAGACAGGCAGGTACTCGGGTGAAAACGCTGGTGCGAGTGTATTGATTTAAAAATAAAATTAAACAAAAACAACTCGAGCAAAAATAAATATTTAAAATAAAACAAAACGATACCTAGGTCAGGCTGGGCAGTCGCCTTCACTGATCCTGTAGTAGTCGAGTTTTATTTTTACTTTCGATTTTGTCCCGTCTCACTCTCGTTCCTCCTCTCAAACACCCACCCTGAACACAGAAACAGACAGGTTCATATACTCGAGGCCATCTCCGAATCAACACCCAATTAATTAATTTGGAGGCAGACACATTTTGCACGAGAGTTTTAGTTTGCACGGCAGTCAATTTGTCAATAATCACTGACTGCTGACCACGCATTCTCATGAGCTGTCTGTCAGAGGCGAGCTGCTAACACCGCCTGTACCAGACCACATTCAAACCAATAATAAACAAAACATTCGTCTTTTAAATAAAGCTGTAGCGGGAGGGACTAGAATTGTACGCACCTGTAGATAATTGAGTGATAATGACGGCTAGTCAATGAACAGTCTTGGACTAAATAAAAGCCACTCACTGCAGCTGTGTGGATAAGCTTTTCTTTTGGGTCGATGTGTTTTTTTATTTGGATGTAGCCGTTACTGTAGTTACTGAACAGGACAGACGTGGAATGGTGTGTCTTATATAGCCGTGTCTGCCTGGAGGTAAGGTTTTATTTTAAATTGATATTTTGTTGGCATTTGATTGTAAGTGGTTGATACTAATTTTCTTTTGTATTTGTTTTTAGTGTCATTCAACGTTTCTTTTCTATTGTGATTTGTTTTTGGTGTGTGTGCATCGTTTTGTTTTTTTCTAGTTTTACTATTGGTTTATTTAAGGCCACTGTTTCCGCGTGTGAGATCGCCCAGTTGTTTTGGGTATTTACTACAGTTAGAACTTGTTGTTTTGAAGAGTTTGTGTTAATAACAGTAGAAGTTGGCCACGATAGTTGAGTGGCTTAGGGAAACGGTGTCTCTTTTTTTTTTTTTTTGTGTATGCTGGGTGTGTAGTACATTTCTTGGCAGTATAACATCATTATCAGCTGCTATTTAAAATCCACGCAAATCAGTATTTTTCTATTTCCTTTGGCTCCCCGGTGGTCCTTTGCAGTACTTTGCGTTCCCGGGAACGCATAGTGTGCGATTTGATTTTGTTGTTTACTTCATGTTTACAGTACGATAGTATTGATTATTTGTGTTTTGTTTTATTATGTTGATGCGCTGAGATTGATTGGTTTATTGTTTTGGATTGATTTTGTGTTCTTGTGTGGTTTTGTTTAATTTTTTGTTTAGGATTCCCGGGCGCTACTGCTGTCAAGGGCACCGGGACCATTTGATTTGTAGCACTGTATTACTCTTTGTGTGTGTTCTTGCTAGAATTGTCTTTTAATTCTTAATATTTATTAATAAAATCAATTTTTGTATTTTAATACCTGCCTCCTTGGTGTTCATTTAATTGAAGGGATTTGAGTGGGGAACTTAACCTTCTGGGAGTTCACTTTTTCTATTAAGCTGATTTGGTTTAATTAGTATTTTGATATTGGTATATCGGAGCTTCTCTTGCTCCTGGTAAATTAAGAGGTGATGTAGTCAAACCTTTACTGTTGCAATAGTAACTAAGCTGCCCCAGTGCCACAAACACAAAATCCCTTTTGCCAACACATTCACCCGTGCTACATAAACACAACCCAATACATGATTTCCAGGCAGGGCTTTGCCCCGCCCCCTCTAACAATGTTCAGGGCTTCTCCTCTGCCCTGCCACACAGGACAATCAGGAAAAAAGAAACTAACGTCACTGAAGCACAAAGAGAGACGAGAAAGAATAGAAGAAACTCAGTTCAGATAGACAAGCATGCAGGTCATCCCCCAACATTACCATATTAACCGTTTGATTCCACATTATGAAAAAGCAGAGCTAACAATGAGCTGGTGGTGGTTTGTACTGAATGAAGTCTGGCCTTCAGAACAGAATTGCATTATTTGTTCATAAACATTAAGAATCTCACAATATGAAAGTGCAGCTGCAATATAAACCTAATCTCAGGTAGTTTAGCAACATGAACAGAAAGGTCAGTGTTTATTTAAAACCACTGCACACACGCACCCAGGGGACTCCCTAACCATGATCTCCAGTATATAAAAAAAAAAAAAAAAAAAAAGTTATCATGCTCACCATGCAGAGTGGGACAGACAGAAAGACCCGATCAGTGCAGAAAGCTACACATCTTGAATGAGGACCCTAACAACAAGATTGGGAATCAAAGGCTTAATCGTAATGATGGGGAGATTCAACCTGATTCCTCACAGGGAGGGGCCAGCCCTACCTAACTGATAGAAGCACACCCCCACAAACAGTCTGAATAAGCACACTGATGAAGGCACCAGACTGTGCAGAGTTTATGATTGTGTAAAGTAAATGAAGTTAGAGAAGAAAACTAAAAGATGATAACTTATGAAATTCAGATATTTCACCAAGTGGAGTCTTTCTCAAAGTCATTAAGTTTTGCTTAATTGTCTTTGGAGTTTTGCTCCCTCTAGTGGTTGACAGAGGGATGACTAGTTAGTCACACAGGATACAGACATTTCGAAACTATCTGAGGGCTGTGCTCTGAGCTACAATAGAGCAACCCATTGAAACAACTACTTCAGCAGATCAGTATTATCATTTTATATCCCTGCACTGATACTCATTATAAAAGTGCCCCCTGGTAAATGTACAGTCATTTTGCAGTTTTCTGTGCTTTAGCAGGCTTGTGCTGGTTAGCCATTGTTTTTACAACACTTTACAATACAGATCTGTGCTTCACCTGCTCACCTTTGCTTTACCATGATTGTGCTGTGCTTTTAAACATGCTTTATATTGTGCTGTGCTTTTACCCTGGTATACCACACACTTTTATAAGGGAGACTGATCATTTTTATAGATCTTCAGTATTGTGTCTCACTCCATTCTGATTACAGCTCCCATCATCCCTCACTGGTACTGCTGGGGCAGAGGATGATGGGAGCTGTAGGTACTGTATTGAATATGCAGTCTTCTGTCTTTCCCCATATTTAAGGTTGTTACCTCACAAGCCTGTATTGATAACATGTGCATTATAGGTTTTCTTGTAAAATGTTATCAGTGTAAAAAACACCAAAGATGTAAACAAATGAGGAGAGCTCCTGTTCCTCTTCCCTTTGTTTCCATTTGTGTTTTTCTTCCCTGAGCTGAAGCAGAGCTTCCTGTATATACAGCGTTCCTATCATACCCCCCTGCTGCTGCAGGGAGCAGCAGGTGAATGGCTGGCTGTCTGTTTAGTTCACAAGCCAGAAAGCTTGCATTGTTACTGATAAAGCAGAGTGCACACACAAAAGACCAAACTCTGGAAGAATGTGATAAATATTCAGCCAGATTGTAGAGTCAAATTGAACAAGATTATGAGATGCAGGTTTCAGTGCAATGTCTTACTAGTACAATATTCTTCAGCAGGTTGATTAAACTATTGCTTTGTATATTATATGTTTATTATTTTTTATGCTATTTGTATTGAACTCTGTAGACCCCTCTGCACTGTATTTGGTAGTGATTCTGGGGGGACTATTCAAGTTTGTATATTATTTGAGTTAATTAATAAACATTTTTATTGGGAAATATTTTTTTATTCTTTTTTTATTTAACTGTTAACATTGCTGATCTAGAGTTACAAAGCCAAGAGAACCTCACTCAACACTGCAGAGCTGTATAGAGGTCTATAGGAAAGAGAACTCCACTCAACACTGCAGAGCTGTTAGAGGTCTATAGGAAAGAGAACTCCACTCAACACTGCAGAGGGCTCTAATAGTACAGGAGAGATCACTCCACTTTGTCTATTTTTAACACATGCCTGTATTCATAGATTATGGATGATGTAATCATGTGTTTAACAAAATCCCCTGCAGTCAGTCAGCCTGGCTGTGCTGTGTGCTCTCCAATGGGTGCTGTCCCTGCAGTCAACCTGGCTGTACTGTGTGCTCTCCAATGGGTGCTGTCTCTGCAGTCAGCCTGGCTGTGCTGTGTGCTCTCCAATGGGTGCTGTCCCTGCAGTCAGCCTGGCTGTGCTGTGTGCTCTCCAATGGGTGCTGTCCCTGCAGTCAGCCTGGCTGTGCTGTGTGTTCTCCAATGGGTGCTGTCCCTGCAGTCAGCCTGGCTGTACTGTGTGCTCTCCAATGGGTGCTGTCTCTGCAGTCAGCCTGGCTGTGCTGTGTGCTCTCCAATGGGTGCTGTCCCTGCAGTCAGCCTGGCTGTACTGTGTGCTCTCCAATGGGTGCTGTCTCTGCAGTCAGCCTGGCTGTGCTGTGTGCTCTCCAATGGGTGCTGTCCCTGCAGTCAGCCTGGCTGTGCTGTGTGCTCTCCAATGGGTGCTGTCCCTGCAGTCAGCCTGGCTGTGCTGTGTGTTCTCCAATGGGTGCTGTCCCTGCAGTCAGCCTGGCTGTGCTGTGTGCTCATTACTGGGCACCCAGCTGGTACATACAATCCCAGAGAGGGTTTACAGCAGATAGAGTCGTGGAGTACAGTGCTGCAGACAAACAGTTCAAACCAGAACTCCACAGTATTACATTTAAATGAACCAGTTTAACCAGCTCCTCAACCAACACCTACTCTCCTGAACCAGCACGACCAGCTGCAAACCAGTAAGACACACCAGCTCTGACCACACCTGCTGTGGCTTACCTGGCCTGTGGTGCAAAGTGCTGCTCAGATAAACTGTCACCTCTCTCTGGCAGCACTGAACCTATTTTAGAATAAGAGGACACTGCAGCATGAACCTCCATGGAGTACTGCAGCTGTTCCAGGTAGGAGGGGGCGAGTGGGTCGCTTACCGTTCTCCTCATGAGTGAATAACCACAGCACTCTAACGCTCATGGAGCATTCTGTTTATTTAGTCTGGGGTGACGTGGACCACAGACCTGGATGTTTCCACCCCAGTAGTGTTACAGCACTAAAGAACTGAACATTGCATTAAACATACAGGCAAAGACTTATCACACACACACACACACACAGTCAGAACAACATAGCATTAAATAAGACTACATGCACACAGATACACTAGGGTACCAACAATACATTAAACACGAAGACAGACAGTATAAACATTGCAGTAGACACACACACAGACAGACTGTCACACACTCACCTTGTGATTCAGTGCTTCCTGGGTCACCTGTTTCAGCTTCTATTTCACTTCCTGTGAGCCAGACAATCCCACAAGCCTCTGCAACTGATCTGCCGGAAGCCCCGTCTTCTCTCCAGACTGGGATGTTGAAACATCGACCAATCGGCGAACAGGTACAACTTATAACTCATAACAGACAAATGTTTGGGCTCCTGCTATCTTCAGAGCTACTGGGGTAAACTATATGAAACCAAGTCAAGCAGACAATTCAGACACGCTTGACTGTTAGTCTCACTTGAGTGTGGTTGCTCACATTGAAAACGCACCCTTAGAGGTTCTGTGAAACACTGATTAAACCAATGATGGTACCAGCTGAAATATACATCAGCTGACTTAGTTTTACCAAAGAATACTAGAATCCACCATTACATGGCATGAGAACTCCATTGACAATACAGTGCAATATCAAAGACCAACACTAGATGGCAATAGAATGCCATTCACAATTCAGTACAACCCAGCCAAAAATACTCAACCACAGATACTCAGGCAAAACCGAGACATTTATCTACATGCTAAAAATACTACATTACTAAATGAAACTTAATAAGTTAAATGTAAAAAGCTTACAGACTAGATGCCTATTAAGATGTCTTTATTTGAACACACTGGAAATACTGTAGTTGAAACATCTGTCACTGAATTTATATTGTCTATTTTATTTATTTCTAAATTTGATTGAAACATTACAATCCAGCACTATCCAGTTTAAGCCATTCTGTATAATTATTCATATAGCCACCCCTCACCTGTTGCAGGGACTCTGGGGTGGTGATGTCCTGGTCTTTGCTCCAGATTTTTTTTCTCCTCCACCAGACAGACTTCCTGCCGGCACAGGAAGTGAGGTCAGCGCTGGTGAGCGACACTTTCTGCACTTCCCACTGTCAGCTCCAGGACTGCATGAGGCATGGAACACTCACTTTAACAAATCTGTTACTTTTAAAAGCTTTCCATCTCCTAACTTCAACATATTGAATTACTTCCCTGTTTAATATCCTAGAATGTGTGTCCTCAATGATTCTCTATTGCTGTTTCCACTTTGATCATTATTTACAAGGTTACTAAACTAAAGCCCATTTCTTTTTAAACCACTGCTTCTGAAAAGACTCCTAATACAAGCTGAATTCATTTCACAATGAGGGAGTGGGTGGTTTTAGAAGTGACCACCAGAGGGTGTGCACCTGCAAGTTCTGCCCCCTTGCAATCGTGACAACTGAATTAGTAAACACAAAATCTACAAACACAAAACCTAGTATAGCCTATTGTGTAAACTCAGTCTGTGGAGAATGGTAGAGATATCTGTGTGTGAATGTGACAGTGTGAGAGAGTCAGTTGACGCAGACAGTAGGTAAAGGACAAACACTTGCGGGTTTGGGTCGGGTTGCAGGTCTTATTAAAGCAGGTCAGGTCGCGGATAAGAAGACGGTGTTGCAGTGGGTTGCGGGTCGGGTCCTGTAGTAGCGGTTCCGGGTCGTAAAAATCGGACCCGGAACCGGACTCTACCTCGGGGTCCCCAGCAAAGCTTGGCCTCTTTGCACAAGGCATTCATTGTTTAACTGTGAAGTTAGCGGTTCATGTCCAGCTCTTTGCCTCTCCATTCCATTCCACTATATATTTTGCCCCTCCACTTTTCTTGCTCAGTGTACAGCTATGCCCAAAGGTTTTGCATCACTCTTTAGAATGAACACACTTTACTTCAAAAAATCAAATTAAACCTGCTGAATAATGTTACGTTAACATATTGAATTACATACTGCTTGGTAGTTTTCCATATACTTAAAAAACTGACAAATTGAAAAATGCAACATTTTGAAATCTAACATGACACACTGTGCAAATATTATGGATTCCGGTACAGTTTTACAATATCATTTTGCAGTTTCTTTAATTATATGATTTTAAATAAAATATCTAAATTATGTTCATATACTTTTGCTTTTTAATTCTGTCTCAATTAAAACATTCTCGGTGATGCCAAACTTTTGGTCAGAGCTGTATACACACTATTCTATGTTTTGTTATGATTTTGCCTTTAACAGTTTAAAATGAAATAACAAATTGAAAAGGCATTCAGAGGATGCAAGAAGGGCCACACTGATAGAAAACTAAATAAACGCACCCGACTCAAACATTTTCTTGCCATAACCTTCAATAGCAATCTTTAACTGCAATACAGACAGTGGCACCACAACAGTTACTCTGTATTATACAGAAGAGCGCTGCTAACAGGTATAGGGCAGCTACAATGGGATGAGGCTTCTATTGGTAGAATGCAGCACAAACCAGCAGTGTAGCTGCACCCTTTCTTGCACTCCTGTGTGATGCTGAACTGTGCTTTGCTTTTTGCAAAAGCTGTCTAAAGTTGTGCAGAACAGGACGTTTTTATTTAGCCCCCCCCTGAGCTTTTGAACTTCCTCAATCCACAGAGCATCATTTCAGAGAAACAGCGTCTTGGTCAGAGCTGTGTTAGTTTAGGGTTTTCACACCCATTTTAATATAGCTGAGCATTGCTGAATGAGGAAGTGAAAACCTTTACTTCACAGCAGTTTCAAACCCTGTGCCTATCTGCTATCCAGTACAGATACATGTGCTATTCTATACATTTAATCCATTCTCATACAACTCTTTATTAATGTGTCGTGACCAAGGCTTTACATGAACTCACCCTCCTGAGCACAACATTCTCCCAGGACCCTTCTTGTTTTAGTGTTGTTTTGTTTTCCAGACTTCCTTAGTTTCAAGTTTCAATGTGACTTGGACACCTTATTGGGTCTACCCTGGAATCCAATTTAGATTTGAATTAAACACTGAAACTATGTCAGGGATGAGTCCAGCTGACTGAGGTTGTGGTTTGCTTAGGAGTTCATACAGAGCCAGGTGAGACGAATCAGAGATTTCTTTTGGATTGGACTCTGATGAGGTCACAGAGGGAGAGTTTCTCTGGGTAGACAACACACCTCTGAGTACAGCGTGAGAACATGACACTCTATACTGTAGTGCACTGCATTCAAACCTGGTAACACTCATTGTTTTGTGGCACAGTGCAGAGCAATAAAATCCTGATGCACAATCTACACTGTATGTATACATTGTTTTTATTTATTCATTTAAAATGTTAAACACACAGTGATAAACTGCAGCTCACCCTGGTTCACCACACAGTCATGAGGATTCTTCCCCGTCACCTCCAGGCTTGTGGAAGAAAGCACCAAACAAAAGAAGAACCAATGGCAGGTTCTCCAGCCCCTTTTTAAAGGCAGGACACCAGGGTTAATTGATGATCAATTCTTCAATTGACAATGAGCCAGACAATGCATTGTGTTCTCTTAATGGTAAACGGCATTCTAATGCAGACTGTGCTGTCATCGATTACAGAGCAGCTTCCCTGCAAAGCTGGGGTGAGACACTGTGCTCTGTGCCAGTCAGAAGGGTTTGTGAAACTATCTCAGCGATCCCCGCTGGTTAAATATTCTCTACACCTGGATACCCTCGTGCTGCAGACAGGCTGCCACTGAAATACAAACAGACTGACACATTCACAGCCCTGCTTGTAGCAGCTCAGCATCGCTAGACCCCAAACAGGACTGAAAACACCCTGATTCTGAATATCAAACCTACAGTGCAGCCCCCGCCACGGCTATCAATACACAATCAGAGCTACAGGATCAGAGTCATGAAAGAGAAAGAAAGCAGATCACCACGACTTTCATCCACCGAATACACAGGGACTAATGGAACTGAGGCATATGATGAGAAACAGCAACTCCACACACCTCCAGATTGTGATCATCTCAATAACTTGTGCTAAAGAATGTCCTGACCAGGTTTCATTACTGTTAGAGGAGTTGTTCCCACAATCCTCTTCATGTAGATTCAGTCAGTGGTGTAGTGGTAAATAAAAAAGTGGGTAAGCGCCCGTTTGGTGGAGTTGAACAGAGATTGAACAGATAAACATGAACAGACACGTTGTTATTGTCCCTCAGCCAACCAGAGCCCCCCCATACAGTTATTTCCACTCTCAGCTGCTGTTCACATGAACAATCACAGACCCGACGGTGTGGAGGGATGAAGGTTACTAGCACCGCCATGCAGATCCAGCGTGCCTAACAACGAACATTATCAGAACCAGGCCCACCGAGAGGGCGGGGAGGACGGGGAAACTTTAAAGGAGCCCTAAAGTTGCACAATATTTACCACAGTATAAATTATTATATTATTAAGACCTACAATTTGCTCAAAACAACATGGTGCAGCAGTTTGTTAGAAAAATTGCATTGTGTAAAATAAATATTAGTTTCTTCATTTCCGTGTATTTATGTTTTGTGTACTGTATTCGCTCTTGTCTCCACTGTCTGTGTGCTGTTATTACCGCTGTATTGTGTTCCTCCCCCTGTCTGTATTACCTGTAGTTGCGGGTTCGCTCTGTCCCTGTGGCTGTGCGAGCTATCCTGCACGCATGGTGCGCCCTGGTCCCTGTCATTGGCTGTTAGTTGTGTGTGCCCATTGGTCCTGGTGTGCGGCTGGGGACCAATAGAATAGCTTTCGCTACTTTTCGATTAGCATAAAGTGGCGGCACTATGTTATAAAAAAGGCGTTGCACGCTCATTGTGGTTGTTCCAGGGCAAGTAATTAGATTGAAGAACTCTGTAGGGTGCTGAGAGATAACATCAGCATAGAACCAGAAAGCAGCGTGTTGTATCCTTCTCTTCTGTATATTGCGTTAAATGCTACAATAACTTAAACATAACTGCTTTGAGACTATCCTGCTGCAGATTTTAATTGAGATATTGAAACTTCTACGCGCTGTTGACAGTTTCCTTCAAACCTATTACCAAAATACTGTATCGGTAGGGGTGCGTTAAGGGACATACCAATCCTTCCCCGGGGCCCATGGCGGCTCTCGGCAGCCCGTGTGCACCTGCAAGTTCTGCCCCTTTCCAATCGTGACAATTGAATTTGTAAACAGAACATCTAGAAACACAAACCCTAGTTTCAGAGGGGACAGCAATTTCAGCTGCACACTCCCTTGCGGTCATTTATCCTTACAAGGTACACAGCCAGACACACACACATGTCCTATTCTAAACTCCAGAGGGGAATGGATCAGCACAACCATGAACACTGGGGATGAAGCTCATACTTCTGCATTCAAAGTGTTCTTTAAACCACGTGAAACAAACTCCTCCTAGTGGCTGATGAGTTAATAACAGTGACATCCTCATAAGATCATAAGACATGTACTTACCTCGACTGCAGAGATTGCTCTTTAGTTGAATGGTAAGACGTTGTGACGGAGTACACCCCGCCCCTGTATTATTATTTGGATATATGTATGTTTTGTATTGTTATTATTATTATTGTATTTGTAGGCGGGCGGACGAAGCCGTCCCTCTTTTATTATTTACTGTTTGAGACCGTCTCTCTCGCCGGTCTTGTAATATGTAGTCGTGGGGATGGGGTTAAAACCCCTTCCCTAGAACTCTCGTGGGAATGTGGCTGGAGCCTTAATAAGGTAATGTATTAATAGGTAATTAAGGCTCCAGCCACGAATATAAAAGACCCACTCTCGGCTCAGAGGGGGTTGGATGTTCAGAGGAGGAGTGAGAGAGAAAATTAAACAAAACCAAACATATACAGGATCAGTGAAGGCATTCGCCCAGCCTGACCTCTATTGGCTGTTCATTTTGTGTTCGTGATTTGTTTTATTTAAAATATTTATTTTGCTCTGTAAGCACAGTGTTTTTGTTTAAATCTTTTACTTTATTTTTGTATTTAAAAATAAAGACAGTGCAAACGCCATTGCACCCTACCTGCAGTATCTGTTTCAGTTCCTGCTTCTGGCCTGATGTCACCACACACACCATCCTATCACAGACGTTCATTTTCTTTTTTGTAATTGAGTTGCAAATTATTATTTTTATGTATTTTCCCCCAATTTGGAATGTCCAATTATGTTTTTTTTCTCCTCACCACAGCGAGTCCCCACACAGCACAGACATCCTGAGAGTGTGTGAGTGTCCTCCGATCTCACAAGCCTAAAGCCAGAATCGCTTTTACACTGAGCAATCCAAAGCAGAGGTGGGAAGGCTGCCAATCCCAGAGAACAGAGACCAGCCCTGCCTCTTATCCACACTGAACGTGCTCTGTGTCTGGCCAGTAGGGTTCGCTGTTGTGCGATGAGGAGAAGCAATCCCTGCAGGTTTCCCATCTCCCATCCTGGGAGAGTCAGAGCCAATGAGGGCGCCCCCCCCCCCCCCCGGGGTCCCCAGCAAAGTTTGGCCACTTTGCACAAGGCATTCATTGTTTAACCATGAAGTTACCGGTTCACGTCCAGCTCTTTGCCTCTCCATTCAATTCAATGCGGCTGAGACGCCAAGCCATTACACCTGCTCCACATGACTAGCTTTTCTTACTGTAATAACTGTGTGGGCCAGTCGGTCCATTTAATGTCTGCAGGTGCACACAGACAGACAGACCTTTCTCAAACATGGCTTCGATGGGGTTGCTGGGACCCTCGATCGGCACTTTGCAGTAGGAGGCGAGTCTCTGCAGGTTCTTTGTCATGTACAGGGGCTTATTGGGGACCAATCCTGGGGGCTTGTTAGCAGAAACATACAGAGAAGCACACAGACAGAGACCCCGAGCAGGGGACATTCATCCCCTGCCACACAATCAGAGCCGTCAGGATCACAAAGAGAAAGTGGATCACCATGATCACTATATGCACTGTAAGCACTGTGTGACATCAGAGATGGAAATGAGACTCCCATTGTATAGCAGTGTGATGCATTCCTGTTTTTACTGTGATTTTAATAAGACACAACTGAGCTTGCTACCTATACACTGTGGCTAATCAAGCTTGTAGTGAAACCCAAGGCAGTGTGTGGAAAGTGCACTGCATATGTGGAGAAGCGCAACATCTGTGTGGATTATGCAAACACTTAGGCCCCTTTGAGAACATGTTGGGCTGTTGCGATTGTATATGAAACCCATCTCTTTTCAAATGTTTTTTTTTCATCCAACCTTCATCCACCAAATAAACAGGGACTAATGGAACTGAGGCATATGATGAGAAACAGCAACTCCACACACCCCCAGATTGTGATCATCTCAATAACTTGTGCTAAAGAATGTCTGACCAAGTTTCATTACTGTTAGAGGGTTGTTCACATATTCATTCTGATTACCATAGTGTGGCACAATAAAATCAGTGTGTGCCTTAATATGCCCACTATTTCATGCGATAATGAATACAATTGCACAGAAAATGCGAAATCATGAACTAATTGCAATGATAATGTTTAGTGCCCTTTAAGTAAATGAGGCCCTATGTATAGAGATGGGCAGCATTTACACTGTGCCACCACAGACTGAAGTGTGAAACACCAGTTCTTTCAGCTCCTGACCAGCCCTGCAGAGAACTTCCTCTATAGCTCACTAGTTTAAAATAAGCTGACAAAAATGAAGCTTTTGTAACATCTAGTACTTTTAACAATTTTAGTATTTTTATATACTTCTAATAACCATGTTAATTGCCTAACTTTCTTCTGAGAACTGAACTTTGTATACTGAACTTTCAAGAGGTAGCATCTGTTCTTTGTATAATAAAGGAGTTACTGACTGCCTGCCAAGTCAAGATAGACCAAAGCTAGGGCTGTGACTTCGATTAAAATTTTGATTGGTTAATTTATGGGCATTAGTTGATTAATCCGACCACATTTTTAATAAAGGTAACGATCTTATAAGCGCTGTCCTGCATAGTAATATTTCTAAATCAACAGAATCTCAAGCCCAATAGGAATCTGGTCTTTTTAAAAGCATTATTATTATTATTATTATTATTTTCTTTTTTTTAGTAAATGGAACACATTTTCACAGAACAACCGTTCTTTCGGGCCACTTGTCAGTCACATACCTGAAAACACAAGACAGCTGAGCTGTGTTTCCCGTTACAATTTAGCTACCTACTTGGCTTCCTGTACTTCTCCTAGCAAAACCTGAGACACCGAAGAGATGAAGTCCTTCTGAATCTTGCTTTCGAGGTACCGAGAATACTGCAGCTATTGACAAGTGATTGCTTAACATGCTGTCGTAGAAAGTATCAGAAAGTAATTCCACATAATACCTCTATTTGAGGAATTGGTGCCTTCATTGTGCTCTCTGAATGCTAGTTCTTGCTTGCCAGGTAAACAACAGAATCCATCAAGTGTTTAAGAACTTCACGGTTTGTTCTTACTTGCTCATTGTGATGTATTGTATCCCTACGCTTCTGCTCATCCAGATGAACATCAATCCAGTTTTTTGAAATATTACTTTGACGTTCTCAGTATACTGTAATTCTCAATAACGCTCTATAATAAGCTATTCTTAAACACCCTAGCATATTTATGTCCCGCCTCTGCTCACTAATGAGTGGACAGCTGCAAAGCCAGGGCAGATCTTTGACATTCCCATTGGTTAAACTTACTCAAGACCTTCAGCCGAGGCACAGAATACCTTCAACTGTTTATGTCCCGCCTCTGCTCACTTATGATTGGACTGCCGTGGAGAAAATACAGTTCTTCTATTGGTTGATTTTATTCTATTTTATATTTAAAAAAAAAAAAATGCTGCACAATTGTAAAAGAATTAATCTGCGATCAACTGTTTAATTGATTAATCGGTCTGATTAATCTGTTAATCAAAAGCAGCCCTAGCCAAAACATATTGAAGGTATCTTTTGGAGATGGGAGGGATAAGAGATAATGAAGGTACATTGAATATTGTTGGAATGTGAATCAGGAGAAATAATTCAAAAGGTCAGCAAGCCGCTACCACCTGCTGCTTCACCCGAGTAGCTGCTTGGGGATGACGCGACTAAGACAGAAAAAGAGATAAAAAGGTGGGTTGCGAGCAAGACTGAGACACAGACTTGGTGGATAAAACACAGAGCCAGCTGATCTTCCCCAGAAGCGACCTACTGTTGAAGGACAGGCATACAATCGCCTGTGCTCCTCTAGAATCTGGGTAATATCCATGTTCAGTGTTATACTTGCTGCTTATATAATTGAATGCGTTTCGATAGAGACTCATAATAAAGTGTTGTGATTCAGACACACTTTGGTTGTTGTGCTCCTCCTTCTCCTACATCTTGGCACCTATTCTGACATCATTAAAAGGCACGCCACTCCTGGCACCATAATCTTACACCTGGAATCATTCAGAGTGCTTCTTATTGTCAATACTCGGCCATGGTTTATTCCCTTTAGTCTGGGTGTTAAAAGGTGCTTTGACCTGAATTCAGGGCCAGCTCTTCAGTTCTAGCTGCCAGGTTCCCTCTACCCGCACAGACTGGATCAGCAGAGTGTCTGTATTGTAGAGAGTGCAATCTAGTGAACACATACTGTGAATCAAGTTTCCTTTTTTATTGCTGTCAATACACAGTAGCTGTGCACTAGACAGTGCTGCTCCTACTACTATAAAGACACTGGCACCCTGTTCCACTGGCATCCCAGCCCCAGCCCTCACAGTGCGGGTGATTTTTTCCACTGGCTGTTGCCGAGTCGAGTGAGAACCAAACCGTGAAGCTTTGACCTCTGGCACATCTGAATGTGCCTGAGAGCCGAGCCCGGGGGTCATGATTCTCGTCAGTATGTTGTGTCAGTCAGTACACTCGAGGAAGATGAACATCATGGGGTGCAGCGAGTCAGAGGAGATAAAAGTAGAAGCATTCTTCTCTCTTTGCGTAATCAGCCCATTGTTGCATTTCAGTTGTATTCAGTAAAGGGGTCGTCCGAAATGATCATCAATTGCAGCAAGTGTACACAGCGTGCCCAATGTGGCAGCCATTAGGTCACAGGTCAATGTGAAAGGTGTGTTTAGATTTTGCCTGCACAGTTTCCACAACACTGGAAATATGAAGTTGCAGCTGCAATGGTTTTGAGATATTAGCTGTAGTAGCAGTGACGACGGGTTCACTAACTCATACTATAATACAGGCTCCCCTTACAGGGATGCTTCAAAGATACAGAATCAGAGGGGTACAGCTCATAAAATTGAATACCACACCCTGAAAAAAAAAAAATCATCCTTCTTGAGAAAAACTAGTGCTGTTTTTTTGTAGCTTCCTCTTTACAGAATGAACCACTGTAAAAAAAAAAGATGTGTTGTTGATTTGAGTTGTTCAGTATACAGGAAGACTACATAGCCACTGAGTTTTAAATAGCCGCTCCAGATCTTGTAGGTTCTTCCTGTGTTGATGCTGGTCACCTTCCATTCTGCTACAATCTTATGACAATATAACAAGATGTCTGGTGAAGGTCTATACTCAATGTCAAGTTCACGAGAAACCAGGCAACCAAGCAGCTGCTAAACTGTGTGCAGGTGAGCATTGTCTCTGTAAACTTGGTGCTTTATTACATGAAGAACGGGCTCCCTTTAAAATTGTTGCATTACATTTTTCTGTGCTTTGCTGACACACTTGACTGGGTCTCAGACTCCGCTGTGTAACTCTCTTTGCCAGTTTGCAGTGGTAAAGAGCTGCTTTACTAATAACCAGACTCGGGTTTCTAATGTTGGGGAGGTGGGAAGGAGATTTCTGCTCATCCATAACTATTAAACACTCAATAGTGCTACATTTAGAAATAAAGAAACTTCATAAATTCAATGACACACGTGTTGACTAGTGCTCAACAAAGTTAAACAGTTTGCTGGAATGAAGATACAAGTTTTCTGTTTCTGGTTTATGTATTGAACTGTACTGGGAGAAATGGTCTCAGTTTAATTGATTTTAATAAATATGCACATAAATAATATTCATTTAAGGGTGAAAATGATGGGTAGTGCTGTCTACAGCACACAAACAAAAATCAGGCCTCACCCTGCAATAGCTTACCTTTTTGAACTACTTTTAAAATACTAAGAACTGTCTGTAATTCTGGCGTGTTTGAAATTGAGCTGTACTATGCATGTGTGTGTGTGTGTATGTGTGTGTGTGTGTGCGCATGTGTATGTGTGTGTGTCTCTGTGCTTGTGCATGTGTGTGTGTGTGTGTGTGTGTGGGTGTCTGTGTGTGGGTCCTTGTGTGTGAACTGCTGCTCTGTTAATGAGATGGCATCCTCTCAGAAAGAAACACCACACAGAACAATCCACTGTGAGCAGAGTGTTGCAGGGGGGTTACACTCTGGTGTACCGTCTGGACTGTGATTAGACATGATTCTGAGAGCTCTACTGAGGATGGAGGGGTGCTTTAATGTTATGACTAAGGCTATGATTTTGTGATGGTCACGAAGGTCAGGGAAATTGTGAAAATCGTGAAATTGAATAAAGTCAGTGAAATCTTGGAAATGACGTAAAAACAGACTTGATTAGGTGCTTCCTTTATAAAATACAGTATGTAATGCAATGAAAATACAAATGTGCGAGTGTGTGTTGCATATGGACGCAGCATTTACATGTAGTGATGTGGGTCAGCGAATGAGATAGCTGAGCAAGCAAGCATGTAAATAGGAGACAGATAAAATACAAGATAGAACATTTTAAATAAATACATAAATGACTGCTAATTGGGCCAGATCTTGCCTTTCAAATGAGCCGTTGACGATCACTCTAGGACTTGTAGAACCAGAGAAATTATGTTTGAAGTGGCGAGTGTCATGAAACTGCAGTGAACAGTGCCGATAAGTGTAAAAAAAATGTGCTGTATTAATATAAATCG